>JAQFZE010002713.1:0-13957 GCA_034695245.1 Dicyrtomina saundersi | reverse complement strand
ACGGCCAACGGACGGACGGACGGACAGACGGACGGACATGACCATTACAATAGATGCTTAAGCTCAGCATCTAAAAAGTATAGGACTCTTGTCGTATTGTAGGTTTTGCTTCAGGTTTTACTTAGACGGTCTGATTTAATGCAAATATTATATTGCCTGTGCTGACTCATCATGAATCATTCTTATTTTTAAATTAATAAAACCAAAATGTACTATCAGCGAGAAATTAAAACACGCCTTTTGATTCTAAACACTTTTAAACGAATATTTTGAATTTTTCAAAAAACAATTGCAGACAAAATATATTTTATTTACTAAACCAATGTAGAAATAATCATAAAATCATTATCATTATAAGTGAAGCTATGCAATAGTTAATCACTACTAGATCAGCGGCCATAGGGCAGCAGCAAACTCGCGGAAAAGTAGTTGCCATGACGTTAAAACTGAGACGTCGACGCATTACCCACAGGACGCTATGTTATAATCAATTACTGACGTTGGTGCAACCAAAATTGTTTGTAGAGCTTTTACTAGGTAAGGGAAGTACGGACCTAATAGTACATCCAGATTATAAAACCATCGCATATAAGTCATCGCCGCGCAGCGGCGGAAACACAGCGCCGCAACGCGGCTTTCACTGCTAGGTGACTTTTATCATTTTAAAACTAAACCACATAAAATTTATTAAAATTGGAGAATAGATTTATTTACTATATTATGATTGCCTTCTTTTTGGATAAGTTCCTTACGATGTCAAAACGCTTTTTTAAATTCCTGAAATCCTTACTTTGTATCTTTATTATATTTCTATGATATCGGTTTGCTAGCCAGGGTATTCTCTGTTTATTAAAGTTTTGCAATAGCTGGGTATATAATTATAACCATATGACATTTCTCTTAATAGAAATTAATTTTCCCAAAAAGGCCATCTGATAGTTGTCTTTTACAATCCAATCGTTTAAAATAAAGGAGACATGTTATACATTTATTACCTACGCACGAATCACTCCGTAAATCAAAATTAATTCTGCATATAATTCTGTTAAAACATACCTTAACCTATGAAAATTAATTGTATTAAATAGATATCAACCTAAATGGAGTCAGGCTCAATTGAAAAAAAATCTTTTGCTAGTCTATACATACAACTATTGGCTAGAAAATACCTAAAGCTGCTATTACGGAAATGATTAAAAGCCATGCAAATCAGATTGTGTTCCTAGTAAAAAGTATTTAATAGTAAACCATCATTTAATCTAGAACTGAATATGGAAAAAACACTACGGAGAAATTTTTAAATCTCCTATAGCCAATTGTCTAATGATTTCCCATACTACTCTTATGCCGAAATCTGATAAAAAGTTCCGTCATGGCAATATTTTTTTATTGTAAGCCACGTAATACTTGAACTGTAAGTAGGTTGCATGTAATTGATTTTAGTTATATTATCGAGGAGCTATTTTTATGACTACAGAGACCTGACTAGCCGACTTCCAGAACAAATAATTTTAAAGCAAATACAAGTATTTCACGACACACAAAGTTTTTAAACAGCCCAATTCTAATTTCAACTCTAAAATTCTATTTGTTACTCTCTCCTGTATTTTCGTTTGTATAAAAATGGCTTTAAAATTTCAACCAGATTTATAAATGTACATCAAAAGAATTCTACGAATTCTCTTTGTGCTTTCAGAAGAAACTTCTGACATCACAATTCGAGGGAATATTATTTTAACAGATGCAATCCTGAGTTGCGTTGCAAAAGGTTTTAATTCAGTGAATTATTTGCATGTCATCCATTTGAATGGGATCGACGGACAAATTGTCCAAAATTGTCAGTTTGTAGCAAACGCCGAAAGTATTGTTGGTATTTTAACATTGGTCTATGTATTTCATACTATGCTTTCGTTTTTGTGGAATTTCTCCGATTTCGATTCATTGTTAAAGATGCAACAAGTTTTAAAAAAGTGCTGACTACGTTGTGTGTATTTCTGGGTGCAATTTTGCCTTGTAACCAAATTGCCATCTTGTGAAAAGAAAACCAAATCCCTGGACTTGTCACATCAGCTTTAGATATGTTTGGCTGTTTTGAGCGTAAGTCACGAGAACAAGAGTTGTGCTAACTACTGTAAGATGCATTTCAATAATGATTACGCACTTTAATATTTTAATATAGTGATATGTATTTACATCATTTGTATAGGTCAATATGTTTTTCGACAATCAGAATCTCCAAAAATTTTTAAATTCTCTTTTTAATTTTTCCTTTGGATCTTTTACGGCTTTTGGACAATTGGCATAATGTTGATGCTCTACTTTTGTATAAATCCTGGCTCACCTGGTCTTCTTGCGTCTGCTACTCATCAACTTAGCAATTATTATGTTTATTTATTGACAAATAATGGGATAGATGATAATCAGCATAATAAGTATAGTGCAGTTTGGGTTTTCTCAATATTACTTGTGACCCACTATTTCATTAATTACTTAGCAACATATTTATTGATAGTATTCTCAGATATTCCAATAATATTCATGAGTAGCGCGGTCCTTGCTGAACTCAGGTATGTTTTAGTTTAATTAAATATCGGTTTAGAGTTTCAAATTATAAAAATGACATACTTTTATCAACAGTTCAAAAAAAACAAGATCTCAAGAGAAATTTTGAGGAAATGGAATGCTAAGAGACACATTTATCTTCAAATAAATTTAATCTGAAAACAAGCTGAAGATATTTATGGAGTGGTCGGATCGTATAACAAGTCATTGCTTGGATCTACATTCGTATTCGCAGCGTACATAGCGATTAAACTCAGTGGCATTACAGCCTGGGCGTCATCACTTGTTGCTATGCAATCCAGTATAGGTCTATTTGTTGTTTTTATTCCGTTGCGTTGTTCTATTCACAAACTGTGGATCTCCTTGAGGAGTGGAAACGTGACACGACGACAAATACGATTTCTAAAAGGAAAAGAGGAAGGAAACTTAAAACATTGCAGCTCCAATCAATTCAATCAATAAAAGTTCATCTGTTTGGCAACAGCTACTATGTAGATAAAGCTATGGTGGCAACAATGAATATGGCCATGTTAGAGTCCCTTGTTAACACATTCATGCTCTATCCGTAATTCCAATGTATCTGCTCGATCTCCGGACTACTAAAACAATTGACTCATCCAAGACGTTAGTGCAATCAAGTAGTCGGTGCACCTAGATGTACAGTTAAGTTATTTTAAAGTGTTTGAATTCAAAAAGTTTAATTTTCTTTAACAAAAAACTAGAAGTAACTGTTTTTATAAAGGGCTTACTAATACTAACTTTTTTGGACTGCAAAGTCAAACGGTTGTAGACTCTGAGTGTACTGAGTTTGTAATTTTCTTTTTTCTTGGAGTAGTCAGGAAACTTGAATTTTCAGGTACCTAAGACTCTTGATGTACCCAACGAATGCAAGTCTTCCGTACCTAAGAGTCGTTTCCGTGTATAAGTATTATTTTATCTCAACAAATTGACATTTCTACCTCCCACCTTAATGGTTTATTTCGTCTAGGGCATGATGGCTTTTCGTTACTTTTTAATTAATATTATCAGAGTGATTATTCTTATTGAAAAATTAAATATCACATACACCTAAGGAAAACAGAGCTGCTGCTCACAACCAGAAAATCACACAAATTTTTCAAAAATAATTTTTGTTTAATGTAGGTAATTACTTAATACGTAATAACAAAAATTAAAATCCCACAACTTCCACAGTTCTTATTTGATTTTGACCAAATTGGGCTTTTTCTTATCCTTTGTCGCTTTTCTAAAACGAAAATTGGGGAAATTTCAAATTTCAAATTTCTGTAATGCTTTATAAAAAAGGGCTTAAAAAATTAGAGCTAAAATGTTGTTATTTCTTTAGTTGGTGTATGTATGTATTTAGGAATATTTTTCAATTTAAAAGGTATATTATTAGAAGGAATTTTCAATCTTCAAAAACTTTCCGCATTCTTGCATTTTACATTTTTAAAGTTGCTATACTGACTACTTAAAAAGTACAATATGGAATTTTGTATTGCGTGATGCAAATAATAAACCTAGAACAATTTCGTATTACATAATAATTAAAGAAAAATACTAAAATATTTTACAAAAATTTTAAAAGTACTTTTTTTTTAATTTTAAATAGCTAAGAAAATCTTTCAATATAAACGGCTGGCATAATCACAAGTGAATGGTCCCTTTAAACTTTTCTTTCAAGCGGTGAAAATTCTGCAAAATATTTATTGTTTACGAGTAAGCGTAAACTAGGAAATTCTTCACTCATTTGTGCGTCAACTTAAGGTAGGGACTTCCATTTTCGATGACGGTAGAACTCGAAAAGTAATTTAGTTTACTATTACTATTGTTCCGTTGCAGTTTTCAGAAATTCCCTTTCATGGTCTGACGTCAAAAGCTAGCATGTTACATGAATCCTTCATTAGTTATAATTAATTCCTTAAAACCTTCCTTCATAGCTTTCCTTAAAACGTTTCTGCACTAATTATGTTTAGCGTTAGCCTTGATCTATTTCCTTGGCTTGACTAATTTTTTTTGTCAGTCACTCAAACATTGCCAGCCAACTTCTGAAATTACTATATTTTTGAAGGTCCACCTCATTTTAAAATACACTATTTTAACTTTCCCAAAGTATCTATTCAAACACAATATAACTTACAACATGAAAACCTTGGAACCAATTTACAATTATCTCGTGGGTGGCTGGGCCGTGAGGTCCTGGGCGTTATTCATAGGGTATTTTCAAACGGTAATGTATAGTTTTTGTTTCAGTATTTTAATCATTTTAATTTAATTCATTTTAGTTTGGAACACGAACACACTAAGAACCATGTGCCTCTGAATACCCGCTTTTGTTTCAAATTTTAGATTTCTTGCTCAATCATGCGAACATTCTTGGCAATGTGATACTTAATTCTGAAAGGATGGCGAATGAGGACAAAATATGTAATTTAATTTTTTTTAACAAATTTTTAACTTCATTACCTTTGACTTTAACTAAATAATTGTAGTATCATTTTCTCATTTTTATTCATGTTTTAATAATTTTCTACATGTTTTTCTAATGTGGTGAGTCAGTGTGGTAATATTTGTTATATGTGTCAATGTTATTAACTAAGCAATGTACATATATGATTTTCGGTTAAAAAATAGGGAAGGTACTTGTGGTTGTGATCGAATTGTTTCTAGTTATCCTTGTTGTTGCCGGAATCGTGTTATTAGTGGGTGTGAAACAGGTAAAAATAGTTGTTTAAAAATTTATTTTCTTTTTAAAATTATTTCTCTGTTTTATTGTTCATTTTCTTCAATTACGTGATTGATAATAAAATAATTAATACAAAATCTAACATTACTGATTTAAATAGGCATGTAGATGGAAGCTAGCTTTTTGGAATATGATTCAAGTCACTAAATTGGTTCTTACTGTCATTGTGATAATTATATGTTTCGTGGCTAGAAAGAAATACCTATATTTGCCAAGCCTGCTTTTAATCTTTTTCGATTTATTCTTCCTTCGGATTGTCTATTTCCATCGTGAACAAATTATGACGAGCTTTCCATTTCGGGATCGTTTTATTGAAGAAGCTTAATTATTATCAACCAGTAAAAAGTAAACTTTTAATTTACTGAGTAAATTTTAGCTTAAATTTTGCATTTATAAGTATTACAGTACTTTATTGATAAAATTCGATTTCAACAAAATAAAACCACAAACAATTTAAAACATAGCAGTTACAATAATTACTATAAGAATATTTAACTCCCTGGCATACGTATTAGGCATTTAAGGTATTATATCATGTGCGTAATAAATGATCCAACAAAACACAGAAAATTGTTAACGCAATTTTCCATCCAAGTGCAGTTCCATCAAAGAAACCCAGTCCATTGAATGTCGCATACTTAAAGATGGGTAGATTAGGATCAAACCAGTAAAGCCCAGGAATTAGAAGTACCCAATTCAACAGTAGTAGAATCGGCAGAAATATAACGAGCAATTTCTTGATTAATGCAACTAGATTTCTCCTTTGTTTCCGCTGCCTATAGATATTTCCAATCCCACAGTTAAATACACAAATCGTCATCATCGTATAGCATTTATTTGAAACAACTATTTTAAAATTTGTCATTTACCTGAATTCTGCTGCCGTTGAGCTTCAAACTTGGCAAAAATCTGTGAATCCTGAACAATTTCCTTCAGAATCTGAGCATTTTCCTCCGGCCAGATGGTAGTGCAATAGATGTGGCAAATGAAAATTAGGATTTGAAGGGCCAACACAACGTAGGCAATGGGCAAATGGTACAGTTTGTCGCTCGGTATTGGGTGCAATAAAAGTCGAAATAAATTCACAACTATTATCAGTGAATGAACTACCCCGAAACAAAGGGCAACTGCGTGAATTAGAAATGGGACGATGGAATATTTCCTGGCTACTTTGAACTGAACTAAGGATGTGCTTGACTTGGTTCGTGACTTGTGTTGTATTTCAAAAGGGTACAAGTGGATTTTTGAAAGGAAAGAGTAAGCAACGAAATTCAGTCAGAGCTGTTTGTATGTTAAAAACATTTTTAAATTCTGCCGGAGCAGCAGTCGTGACTTGGTCGAAGGTTGAAATAAAAATGCAAGGTTTTGGTCACCTGCAACAGGTTTAATGGAACTTGAAATACAGAAAAACTGCTGCTTGACATTGGTATTTTTTGTTGGTATGTATTTTAGTTGTTTTAACCATTTGCGTTTATTGAAAGACATTTGAAAACTGCGATGTAATTATGCATGTAAGCGTAGTTCCATAAGGTTAAGTTTCCACAAACATTTTCCATACCTCTTTTGAATTTACGTAAACTCAGGTGCTACCTCTATTTTTTGTATTTTTGCAACATCAACGATAACCTTGTGTCGCTTGAATTTGCTACTGAAAATATTTGGCATAAAATTGCAAAATATGTATTCACTAGACTATGTAATTATATTTGCGCTTTGCGAATTTTCTTTTACATTTTTAAATAATTTAGAAATGAAAATATTCTTTAAAAATGCAAATGCAAAGTCAAAACAAAAATAAAGGCTTCGTCCTTTACATATATCCTTGCCCTTAGACTTGGTGAGTGTTTTGATCGACATTGAAATTCCATTTATTTGGTTTTATATTTATAAATTATCTTTCGTAATGTAGTCAGGTAAATCGATGCTTTATACATATGCTGGATAGACCAAAAACATAATATATAACTGTACTACTTACGTATGCTTGTTCACTATACAAGGAGGAATATACTGCATGAATTTGATTTAAAAAAAAATTAATATTTGTTGCTCAATTTATTTACCTGAAAATTGCTTTTCAGCATTTATAAAATTCTAAACTTCAGCTTTCACACTGTTTAGTTATTTAAAACATTAATGTTTATTCAAAGTTAAAAACCGCAATGTATGCAAGTGGACGCAGACGTAATGCTATTAGGTTAAGTGTCTGTCGACATTTTCAATACCTCTTTTACATTTTTGCCAAATAAAGTGCTACCTCTATTTTGAACATTTTTGCAAGAGCATTAATAACCTCGCACAGCTTCACTTTACTAGCTACAAAAGATATTTGGTATCACATTGCAAAATATGTATTTACTATAGACTATGTATATTAGCACGTTGAGAACATAGGATTTCTTACCACATTTATAGCGTTAACTCATTTGATAAAGAAAGTTCATTTTTAGAATAGATTCATTTATTAACTTGAGGACATTAATTTTAATGTGCATATTTTTGCATTACTCGCATTATTTTATTACTGGCCGTCGGCAAATACAGTAAGTGAATGTGTAAAATTTTATTTGTAACAATAATTATATCATAAATCACTGTGCACCTATATACCTAACTATATTTATATAATTGTAATTAAAACAGCCCTATGTGAATACAACATTATTATTAGAGCGCTAAAACCAATAAAACTGAATTTTTACATAGTACAATTAAATATGTTTGTGTCGTGTCATTAGTGCAGATTCCTGTTACTTGCCTCACCACGTCTGTACATACTAATACATGTAAACCCATTAAGGCTTTCTACGTCAATCTTAAATTCAGTTTATGTACTCACACATAATTATCATATTTTGACTACTCTGCACACAGTAAACCAGCGACTTCATTAAAAACGAAATCGATATATTCTGGAGTAGACTCCTTTTCAAAATATCTACAGCCGCCCACTTTAATCCCCTTGATCCTCAACGATTTTTTGATTTTGAGGATTTTCATTCTCTGAGTTTTGAGAACAAGTCTTTCCGACAGAGATACAATAGTTTCCTGGAGTTTATCCATCTTTTCTGGGACTTCAAAAGCTTTGGCAAAAATGAAATTAAAACCAAAGCTGGACTCGACGGCCACAGTGAATGCTGCAAAAGCAATGAATGGATTTTCGTGAACAAGTTGAACTGCAAGGAAATAGCCAAGGACAGACAATGCCATTGTGGAGAACTTGAAGATGAAAATCGCATCTGCGAATGCAACATTAAATAAATTTGTGAGGACCTGAAGTCATCGTGTGTTCTTTATTGTTTTGTCCAGCTCGATGTCCAGCATTTTCCAGCGTAGACTACGACAAAACAAAATCAAAATATTAATTTAGCCTTTAGGAAATACATATACGTAACAAAAGATAAAATGTCACATCTTGAGGGAAGATTCAAAATCGTCGATTTTGAATTTAGGATACAGTAAAATGTTAATTACGAGACTTTTAAAACTGCAAAATATTCTAATTGCGTGTTTGTTAAAAGTGCGAAACGTTATTTTTACACGATCATTTTAAAAAGTGCAAAACATTGTGTTTACCTGTTTTTGAAATTGAGTAAATTCGATTTTTATGTTTTTAAAAACTTAAAAAAATTGGTATTTTATTTGTTGGGAATTATGCAAAATTTAATATTTAGCTGTTTAAAAAATGTGCAAAATGCTATTTTTATGTATTTTAAAAATGTGCAAAATGCTATTTTTATGTATTTTAAAAATGTGCAAAATACTATTTTTATGCATTTTTGAAAAGTGCAAAATCATCTTTTGACATGCTACCTAAACATGTTCATTATCATATTTGTATATTTACAGAATCCTGACGTCCTACTGTTTATGTTTAGGAACTGCCTTTTATTCCCAAGTAAAATAAATGTGCTACGTTTTGCGTCTTAAATGGCGACATAGCACCCTGCGTAGTAACAAAATACGCGTTAAAGTACATACATGGATATCTATGCTGCTGCCAATTTAAAACCCTTACTCGATCTCTTTCAGAGACCGAATACCCTCTAATTCTTGGTCATAATCTTTGACGCCAGGTAATTTGTGAAAGGCATGGTCACAAATAGAAAATGGTAGGCGTTGACAAGAATAAGAAATATGAAAAGGTGGTCCATGACAACCGAAAACATGGTCAACGCAATTCTTCATCCCTAACTAGTTCCCTTCAAGAAGCCAAGTCCATAAAATGCCGAGTACAAGAAGACGGGTAAATACGGGTCATACAAATAAAGTCCAGGAACCAGAAGTTCCGCGTTAAACAGTAAAACAGGAAGAAATATAACAATTGATTTCTTGACCATCACAAGTAAACCAGGCTTATTTCGTTGTGCTACAAATATAGCAAAATCCAACACGCTAATAATAAAATCTAAAACCTAACAAAATTGAACTCTCAAATATTTTATAACGTTTTGTAAAAATTATGTACTCATAAGTAATAATTGCTTTGCTTCCAACTTGGTAGAACTATTCGAATCCTGAACAACTACCTCCAAAATCTGAGCATTCACGTCCGGCCAGACGGTCGAGTAAACGATACTAATTGTAAGAATCGGAATCTGAAGCCCCGTCATACAGTCCACTCTCTACATAGTGTACCTTAGTGGATACCTCTACATAGTGTACTGAGCTTGTATCCCTGGCTAAACGCCTATGCTTTCCATGGTATAATACCTCTACATAGTGTACCTCTACATAGTGGAAACCTCCTCATAGTGTACTAATTTTGGATGCCCAAAATAGCATTTAAGTGTGAATTTCGTCGCTTTATAGTGTACTTTCAGAAATTTCAAAATTTTCAGCGCTTATTTCAAAAAGCTACTATTTTTTTTCTTCATCTAACTGATTTTGCAAACTTATATAATCAAAATTACTAAACATATTCTTTGATTGATTTGTTAAGAACCAATATTACTTTAAACAGTACGATTTTTATTGTTTTCATCTATAATACTGATTTTTTTTAATCTGTAACTTTCTACATAGTAAACTCCCCTCATAGTGTACTAATCTGGCTGGTCCGCTGAAGTACACTATGTAGAGAGTATACTGTAATGTAGGCAACAGGGAGGTGGTACACTTTGTCCGTTGAGATTAGGTGCAGTAAAAGTCTAAACAAGTTCACTACTATTATCAGCGAATTCACAGCTCCCAAACAGATCCGAATTGTGTGCATCAGGAATTGAACTATTGAGGATTTATTTCCTATTTTAGACTCGATGAATGATGTGCTTGACTTTGTTCGTGGATTGTAATTGATTTGAAATGAGTAAAAGTGGAGTTTGGAAAGAAGTGAGTAGGCCATGAAATTTAGACGGAGCTGTTTGTATGTTAGAAACATTTTTGTAAGTTATGCTGGAGACTAGAGAGCGCATGTCTTAACCTTGAGGAGGATTGAAATACAAATGCAGTGCTCTGAGCAGCTTAAATGAGAATTGACATTCGTAAAAACTGTTATGCATGTGATATTTGTATTTTTAATTTTTTGTGGTGTATATTTTTTAGTTATATAAAGCATTGACCTTTATATGTATAAAAGTTTGAAGCCACAATTTTTGTATGTAGACGTAATGCCATTAGGTTGATTGTCTGAAAAAAATTTCCATACCTATTTTACGTTTTAGTAAAATTAAATGCAGCCTCTATTATATCTATTTTGTTCAACAGCAACAACATACATTCATGCCACTCTACTACCTACTGAATATATTCAGTATAACATTTCGTCTGTGAAGAACCAAAATGGCCCATGTCTAGGTTGTTAGAATCAAAACGAGCTATGTCATAAAAACAAATAGAGAAACATGCGTATAATGTTAATAAGGAGATTTTGAGAAACGTAAAATGTTCTATTTACATGTTTTCGATAAGGTGCAAAATGTTCTGATTCCATGTTTTTGAAAAAGTACAAAATGTTCTAGTTCTATGTTTTCGAAAAGGTACAAAATGTTCTAATTCCATGTTTTCGAAAAAGTGCCAAATTTTCTAATTCTGTTTTCGAAAAAGTGCCAAATTTTCTAATTCTACGTTTTCGAAAATGTGCAAAATGTTATATTTACATGTTTTTGAAAAATGCAAAATATTCTATTCCAATGCTTTCAAGACATGGTTTAATAATTTTGTAGATAGTTGATATTGTTTTAAGCTACAACTGGAAATGGGTCATTTTGGATTCTTAAATTCTCACAGACGATTTATGTATGCACTTTACAATATTTTTGGAGCAACAGCGTTGATAATATTTTTTATTTGAGCTTTTAGAATTTTCTTTTACATTTTTGAATAATTTATAAATGTACACATTTATAAAAAGTGCTGCAAAGTAAGATTAAAAATAGTAGATTTCTCTATAAATGTCGTCAAGTGTAAGGGCAATGGGTCTACGACGGCTTAAATATCATCCTATGTTCACGATAGCCATTTACACAATATATAACTATAAAGGCATGACAGGGGCATTATAGGTTGCTAAAAGAGGAGATATTTCTGTGACATCTTTTATGGATTTCCCTTACTTTATACTAAATTATTTAAAAATAATGCAAGGAAAACATATTATATATATGCCCTTCACCGTGCCAAGTGTTATGATCGACACTGAAATTCCATTTGCTCAGTTTAATATTTAGGAATTATATTTAGTATTGCGGTCCATCAAATCGATGCTTTTAATGCTGGGTAGACCAAAAACATAATATATAACTAAACTACGTACGTATGCTTGTGTTCTATCTAAAGAAAAATATATTGCATAACTTGGAATTTAAAGAAAAAAATATTCGTTTTCCAATTTATTTACCTAAAAATTTCTTTTCAGCATTTTTTAATTTCTGAACTTTAGTTTTTATACTTTTTAAAATTCTGCTTTTATGAACTTTTCTTTTATGAAAATATGCCTTGTTTTTTTATAATGTGTAAATATGTAGAGAGAGAAAAAACTACTTTTAAATATGGATGCTTACGGATCGGATATTCGTCTATACAAACCAATATTGTTCGGATCCGAAGCAAACCGGAGTAAAAAACATTTATCCGTATCCGATCGTAACTACGTATTCAGATCGGATAACTTGCTAACTGATCTGTTATATAATTTGTCCATATTCGGTCCTTACTTCGGACCAATAACCGTTCCTTTCTATGGCAGGGTCCATAAATGTCGTCACCTAAATTATCATTATTTTATTAGGATGGTCTTTAAATATGGCGTTGCTCAAATTATCACTTTTTTAATGATGGCAGGGTCCAAAAATGACGTAACAAAAATTTTTAATATTTTGTTGGGATAGTCCATATATTAGTTTTTTATTTCCGGGGTTCATAAATAACGTCACTTTCCGTAACATATTTTATTGAGATAATTTGTAATAAATGACTCCCAAATTATCACTTCCTAAAAAGCAAGGTATACTGTGGAAATGGTGTCACCCAAATTTTAACTTAGGTTGGTCCATAAATAACGCTACTAATTAATTAAACGGCGTTGCTCAAGAAATCTTAATCCATACAATATTGTTATTAAAAGATTACAGAATTTTTATTTTATATGATATTCTAACACACTTATTATGTCTAGAGACGAATTAAATATTTATTAACAATAATTGGAGCTGGAACATTGCGCTGGCGCCATGAAATAGTAACAACAATATCGTCTGTGAAGAACCAAAAATTGACACATATTCAATTTACCGTATTTCCTGTAATAGTACACGGACCTGTATTAGTACACGGGTCTGAGAGCAATGAGTTTGAATAGAACACATGTCTATTTAACACATTATTATATAGCAGTAAACGGGTCTGTATAAATACACGAACGACGAGCCTGTATTACTACACAGGTCTGGGAGGTCTTAATTTGAATAGTACAAGGGTTGTACCATTACAAGAAATACAGTAAGCTTGAATCAAAATGAGCTATTTCATAAAAACACAATGAGAAATATGCGTAAAATGTTATTAACGAGTTTTTGAAAAGTGCCAAATGTTCTGTTTACATGTTTTTTTTAAATACAAAATGTTCTATTTACATGTTTTTAAAAAGTGTAAAATGTTCTATTTACATGTTTTTGAAAATTAAAAAATGTCTCATTTACATGTTTTTGAAAAGTGCTAAATGTTCTATTTACTTGTGTTTCCAAAATTTAAAATGTTCTATTTACATGTGTTTAAAAGTGTAAAATGTTGTATTTACAATATTTACATGTTTTTGAAAAGTGTAAAATGTTCCATTCTCATATTTTTAAAAAGTGCAAAATATTCTATTTGAATGCTTTCAAGACATGTTTCAATATTTTTGTAGATAGTGGATATTGTTTTTAGCTGAGACTACGACGCTTTCAATATCATCGTATGTTCAGTATAGCCATTAACGCAATGTTTATAAGCTTATGACAGGGGCGTTATAGGATGCTTAAAGTGGAGATATTTTTGTGACATCTAATATGGATGACCCTTACTGATGAAGTATTCAAAGTTAATGGAGAAATTACATATCGTCGACGAAGAGGCAAATATAATCATCTCCATTTCGGACTAAAAGCAATTATGATCATCTCCCTTTTTCACAAAATACTATTGGAGGTAGCGACAGACGAGCTATGTAAG
>JAQFZE010002712.1:0-13959 GCA_034695245.1 Dicyrtomina saundersi | reverse complement strand
GTGATCCGGATTTAATTTTATGTAATTAAATTAATAACCACTGACTGATCAGATCAATTCCCTTGTTCACTCATACACATTGTTAGCGGTTAGCTTGCCATAAAAATTAATTAAGATCAATAGCTCGCGCTGGCACGAATACTAGTGTTACATTTGTATCCTTGAACTGACTGAGAATTGCTGAAAACTAGTTGGAACTGATGTATCAACAAGGACAAGAACTCACTAGAATTCATCAAATCAAACATTCCAAAATTGCTGCCGTTTATTATATTGCTAGCGCAGAAGAAATTCCAAGAAGAAGCATACGCACAGAATCCCGTGCAGGCATTGCGGCGCTGAGAAAGAAAGTCTTAGTCATGTCTTAGGCTCATGCGAACGAGGAGAACTCACACGCAACAGCGGTTATCATATGGTATTCAGGTATTCTGAAATTTCTTGCTAAATCACTTGCTGAGAAAGGTCTTGTAGTGGAACAGGAAGTTCCTTTTGGTACTGAAATTAGGTCACCAAGGAGAGTGGATATTATTACATGAAAGCAATCATCTAAAATTGGGTATATTCTGGATTTTACAATACGTTCTGAATTCGGGGACAGTGAGTAACAAGCGGTAAAAGTGGATTTGAAAAACACGAAACTGTGCTTAGTACTTCTTGGAGAAATGAGATTTACATGAATCTGCGATGAGTATGCAGAGTGAATATAGGAGCACGTGGGGCAATTATTAATTTTTCAAAAGTCTTTTGGCATACCGCAGACAGTGGTGAATGGTATTTTAATGTTCGATCTTAGCGTTAGAGGGTCAGTTCAGATCTTACAATCATCTTTTATATATTTGAGTTTATGCTACAGCGCAGCCGTAAAGATTTTTAATAATTTTTATGAATTGTTTTTATTCCTTCACGAAAACTATTTAACGCCTTAACTTCTACCATATTAATAAGCCAGTCTCAATAATTTAAGATTGGCTATTTAATATGCAGGGATTGGGTTGGTATAGAAAATTTGTTAGTTTTAAAAGTTGCATTAAAAATAATTAATTTCAGTCTTTAAAAATCTACAATTTAAAAAAAAACAAATTGTTTTACCTATTTTTATTAATAAAAAATAAATTTAATGTTGAGCAAAATTCTACAGAACAAAAAAAACTAAGTAACCATAATAAGTGGCACACAATAATGAAGGTAAACATAGACTGGTCAGAGCCTGCAGTTCGGTTACGGTGAACGTCAAAAATCAAAATATTATCACATCAGTTTCGATGAAGTCGCGAAATTCTCGAATCAAGGAATTCGGAATTCCAATTTAATTCAGATTCCAGACTCCTCCAGCCAGGTTATCTTTTAATTCTCAATCCCAAGCAACAACAATATTAACAGCAGGGCTACTGGGCTACGGTGTATAATGCTACAAAATAGAGTTTGTAAATGAGTACCTAATTGGAACAGAATAGATTGAATAAAACTTTGATTTGTTGCTGTTGCCCTTTACAGTTCCCAATTTCCTATGCTTGTAAAGCGGAACTTTAATTCGCAAGAATAAATATAATTTGTTAATAAATAGAATCCGAATCCACAATATTTCCGATAATTTGACTAAATAATCCAAACTCCGAACCCAACTTCCGCCCGCACTTCACTATCAAAATGAAAAAACGATTCGATATGAGAAGAAAAGCGGATTTAGCTCGTGACCAAGAAATACGAGACATCAGTCGCAAAATACATACTGAAACACATTTTACAACTGTTGAGGTGGATTTGTTATTCAATATAAAGTAGGGTCAGGATTGGGTAATGATAGCCACCAGCTATGTAATTATCTGAAACGAGTGGGGGTGTATTGCAAGAATGTATTTTTGTTTGTGAAGATCGACTTTCAATCTATATACTCATTCTGTAACTTTGACTTTCAAAAGTGTTTAACTAATACGAATTTACTCAGCAGTCAGCAGGCCACCATTACCCACTCTGACACTATAATAATGAAATGGTTATGTTTAAACATATAATTATGCAACTACTGATTTATGGCGCGCTGCCTAAATACGAATGTGAACAAACAAGGGAATGGTTTCACATGGAACTCGCCAATTTCAAAAAGTCATGTCTACGAAAATCAGGCTACTTGTGGAGATTCAAAGTAACTCGACTGCATTTTGCGTTGTTTGGTCACAGTAGCCCGCCAAAGTTTTAAAAAATTCAAATTTTAATATTTTGCCGCCCTGTAACTGCTACAGTTTTCATCCAATTTTGACAAAATTTGATGTTTTCCAATTTTTAGATTATTTTTTAAAGTAGTTTCAGGATTTTTCAAAATTCAAAAAGTTTCATTTTTTTTTAAATTTGGAGAAAACGTTACTTTTGAGGCCTCATTTTATAGACCAATTTTTTCGAAAAAATAAAACTTTCCGAATTTTGAAAAACCCTTCAAAAAGAAACTTAACGTTAGAAAACATCAAATTTCGTCAAAACTGGATGCGAACTGTAGAAGTTTACAGGGCGGCAAAATATTAAATTTGAATTTTTTTTAAACTTTGGCGGGCTCCTGTGACCAACTAACGCAAAATGCAGTCGAGTTACTTTGGATTTCTACTATTTAAAAGTAGCCTGATTAGCGAGTTCCATGTGAAACTATTCCCTTGTAAGTGTGAACCATCAAAAATTTCATAAAATGTCATAATTATCATTATGTTTTATTTTAATAAATTTGCAGTGCGAATCAATCTTAAAGCTCCATGTAAATCTCACTGAGGATACGAAACTAGACCGCATGCAATTTCGTTCCTTCTTGTTTTCCGCATTCGAAATTAGCAATACATTTCTATTGGACAGAATATTTCGGGTTTGTGACCGGAATGATGATGGCATTGTAAGAATTTCACAAAATATTACTGGTTCAACTTGGCTTTTTCCTTACAGATTATAAGAATTGTATCTTTTTACTTTTTACAGATGTTTAAATTAAATTGAATGTTTGATAATTTTGGCACAGATCGACGGGGAGGAATTCCTTCGCTGCCTCTCAACAATGATGCGTGGGAAGCTCCAGGAGCTCATTGCATTCTGCTATGAAGTCTACGATGTCAATGGGGATCGATCCCTGGACAGGGATGAGCTCGTGATGGCACTGGAGTGCTCAATACGCCCGGGTCGTGGGATCATTGACGAGGACGAAGTTGAGGATAGTATCAAGGAGGTCGTGGAGATTGCAATGAGGAAATTAGATGTGAATTGGGATGGTGCGATCACATTCGATGACTTCGAATCAGCCGTCAAAGCGGATCCGCTCCTCCTTCAAGTTTGCGGACGATGTTTACCATCCGTCAAATACTCTCGGTCCATTCAGACTCTCTTCACCTTGGACTACAAGACCCTCACGCCAGTATACATTGATAATTGGGCGGCTGTGGAGCTAATGCAAAAATCTCGAAGAGCACGACAGTCTGGGAGTAGACTCAGAGCCACTTGGTCCGGAGCCGGAACGTCTCGTTCTCGTACTAATATGACAGCATTTAGTCATGAGTATGTGAAATGCGGGCCTGAGGGAGGGGCTGCGGAAATGTCATCCCTTGATAAAGATAATAATAAAAATGACATGACTGTTCAATTTATTAAGGGGGCACAGTGCACAAATTCAACACAACAAATGCGACCCACTTTAGTGACTCAGACCAAATCTAACACGACCGCAACGAAAACTAAATGAAAGACATACCAGTTTGAATTAATGAATTGTATGAAATCCTATAATTATAGGGAAAATATAAAAAACTAAAATATATTATGCAATATGTAATGTATTCAGTGTATAGCAATAAAAGTGAAAGCTGTGTTCCTTTGACCTGGCACAGTAAAATGTTACGCCAAGATAGCTAATAAACATTGTTGAACTTCAGCAAATGAAGAACATTTATTACACAACCTAATATATAACAAAAGTTGCATTTCCAGCATTCCGCTCAAGCGGACTTCAAATAAAAATAATTAAGTGCCGTATATTAAATTTTTTAAGCCGGCAGTGGCAGCCCGGCGCATATTTGCGGCCTACCCGTATTTAACTTATTAAATTTATTAAAGTTTACGTTCCAAAAATTAAACTTCAGTCAAAATTATACCCAAAACCACAGTTTTTATGTTGTTTTTTTAAATTTTACAAAGTAATGTAAATTGCGGTTCTTTTGTCTATAGCAAGATTCTACTATCATTGAGCTATTTAAAGCATGTCCTACAATACTTTTATTATGCTTAGGAGTTATTTTTAACCCGGCGCCTATTTGACCCCGGCGCTTATTTGAACTCCCGGCGTTTATTACAATTTTTGGACTGACAGGCTGACAGCCAAGCGCTTATATGTGCTCCTGGTCATTTACTATTTATTCAGTCATTTACGGTTGCTTACTGCAACCATTCATTCGTACCCAAGCTACTTGAACCCTGATTATCCTGGGCTAGTCTCGTACCCTGCATGTTTTGTACCCAGCATGCATTATTGTACCCTGCGTGTTTTGTATCCTACGTGTTTCGTACCCTGCATGGTTTGTGGCCTGCATAATTTGAACCCTGCATGTTTCGTACCCTGCATGTCTCATACTCTGCATGTTCCGTACCCTGCATGATTCGTACCCTTCATTTTGGTCCCCTGCCTAATTCGTAATCTAATAGTTTTGAAAATGAATTAATGCTGAAATTATATTTTATCTAAATATATCGATGGAGAAAATAGGCGAGCTGGCTATTTGGCTTATACCATGTCACGCTTTGCGTTGTATAATATATATGCATTATTATAATTTTACATTATAAGATAAGCTACGTTTTCCTGTGTCCTACCGTATAACCTAATCCTACTTAATGTATTCACTGCTAGTGTCATAGTTACGCTTGGAGCTTTTCCTATAACTAATTTAACTCCCCAAAAATGGGGAGAGCGACAATAACTAATAATGTTATTTTATTTCGAACTATTAATATTCACTATAAAAAAACTGTCATTTGTTTACTATTATTACCTGGTAAAAACATCCAATAATAATTTCCGCAGACTAGTTTTTTGTTTGAGCTGACAAATTGCCAGCCCCAGCTAAAAGCTTACTATAGCCAGCCAGTAATTGATTCGGTTATTCGGTATTCAGTTTGCGTCGCGATTACATAAATAAACTGAATACTGATTTACTGATTATTACTATTACTGATATACTGACTGATGTAAACGGAAACAAAAACAATAACAAAAAATCCACAATTGAGCCCATATTCTCAATTAAGTACATTTTTTCTGTTTCTTATTTATTATTAATATAACATCAAAAATAGAACCCCGCTCTACTCAATAAGCAAAATGAAGAAGCGGTTTGACATGAGAGTGAAAGCAGATTTAGCTCGAGAGCAAGAAATCCGTGATTTTAGTCGCAAATACTCTAGAGAAACACAATTTTCTACTAAAGAGGTTTTATTTTATATTTTACATTTAATCTACTTTCCGTGTTAATGTCACTTACATATTAATTTAATACATTTGGTAAATGGTGGCTTTTATATCATTGTTAATTTTTTTTAAACTGAAAACCAAGAAAATCAACTCTACAATATTTGTATTTATTAAAATAACAGTGTGAATCAATCCTAAAGCTTCATCAAAATCTTACTGCCGAGACCAATCTTGATCGTATGCAGTTTCGCTCTTTTTTATTTTCCGCATTCGAAATTAGCAATACATTTCTATTGGACAGAATATTTCGGGTTTGTGACAGGAATGATGATGGCATTGTAAGACTTACTTAAAATAATAATAGTTCAAAATTTTTGTCTATAAGTTAACTAAAAGAACTCAAATAAAAAACAAACTATCTTTTGAAAATTTATTTGTCTTGATGTTGTTGGTACAGGTGGACGGGGAGGAATTCCTTCGCTGCCTCTCAACAATGATGCGTGGGAAGCTCCAGGAGCTCATTGCATTCTGCTATGAAGTCTACGATGTCAATGGAGATCGAGCCCTTGACCGAGAGGAGCTACTTATGGCACTGGAGTGCTCAATACGTCCAGGTCGGGGAATCATTGACGCGGACGAAGTTGAGGATAGTATCAAGGAGGTCGTGGAGATTGCAATGAGAAAATTAGATGTAAATTGGGATGGTGCGATTACATTCGATGATTTCGAAGCAGCCGTCAAAGCGGATCCTCTCCTCCTCCAAGTTTGCGGAAGATGCTTACCATCTGCCAAATACTCTCGGTCCATTCAGTCTCTCTTCACCTTGGACTACAAGAAGCTCACCCCACACTACATTGACAATTGGGCTGCTCGGGAGCTGGGGTACAACAAACCTTCGAAATCCCGGCGTTCCTCCCGTTCCAAATTAGATATTCATGCAAGTAGAAGTAGAGCGACTGAATCTACTGTGTCACGTATACAAATGAAAAATGCAAACTCACAACAAGGCCCACTAGAGAAAAACTTGCCAAAAACTGTTACAGGGATGCCTTTGGCAAACGTCAAAGATTTTAAAGTAGCCACCACTATTTTTTCTACTGGGAATTTAGCCCCGATTACTAATACCATCTTTGCCAGCTCTGGCTCAACCGTAGAAGCCAGTTAGCAAGTCATTCATTTGATTCATTTTAGTTTGTATATACAATATAGTGCAAGGCTAAGACATTAGACGTTTAAAGTTTAAATCTACAACCTGTTGTAATAACATCCATAGCATATAATCATCCAATGCAAAGTGCAAAGATGCAATTTATAGGTTTATATAGGCTGTTATATAAGTTTCAAGAATTAGCCAGTTAGTAGCGCAGAGAAGTAAATGTAAAAAGTGCAACAATGACAATAGAAAATTAATAGAAAACGAATAATGTATAACTTGTGGTGGTAACTGTAATCTTGAATATTGTTTGTTGTTTCTGAGGAATCAAAATGGCCCATCTCCATGTTTTGCTAAAACCACACGAAAATGCACCATCTACAATGAAATTATTAAAATATTATGATCATCGAAGAATGTTATGGCTGGAACGTTTTCTATGTTTCAAAAACATGTAAATAGACACTTTTGCACTTTTAAAGAATATGTAAATAGCACATTTCCCACTTTTTTTAAACATGTAACTAAAAAAATTTCCACTTTTAAAAAACATGAAAATAGCCCATTTTACACCTTTCAAAAACATGTAAAACAGAGCATTTTACACTTTTCGACTTTTCAAAAACTCTTATTTATCATTTTATGTATTTAAACCGTCTAGTGTTTTATACACTCCGTTCATTTTAATTCTAATAGCTTAAATTGCACATTTGGTCATTTTGGTTCTTCGTAGACGATATGGGAATACCACTGTCTTGTCACTGGAATTGTATCGAACTCAAAGTGTAATACTTCCCAATTTTATTAGAAACAATATTTCTGCCAATAATTCCTGTTAGTCGCCAGCAAAATTTTTTGTTTTGATGGTATTTTGTACAATACTTTTGTACTATATCCACGTAGTATATGAAACCGTGCAAGCCCTGCCTGGTTAGTGGGTGTAGCATATTAAAAATGAAATAATTAATTATTCTAAACATGTATATGCAGTGCAGTGAAGTGAATTTTGAATCTTTTAAATCGGGTCCTGGGTACTGGGTACTATATATACATTTAGGTACAATAACTGAATAGCAATAGCTATTCCACAAAAACCCACATATGTTCGTGTCTTGCCAAAAATTGTATAAAAAATGTATATGACTTTATTATTTTACAATCTGTCTGAAACTGAAAACTAGAAAACCTATAGACGTTCCTCCATTAATACGGTTACAGTGTTTCGTAAGTACGTGATTTAGCAAATTATTATAATATTAACGAAAGCGTGAGTGAACTAGAACTGATGAACTGTGTATCTTAAACCTATATAAAACCACACATAAATAAAAGCTTCCATATGTAATACTCTCTATATATTATACGAATCTGAATCAAAATACAGGGAGTGATTTATTTTCTTTAGTGGTCTAAATCATAAATAAATGCATACCGCTTTACCGCTTACTAAACATGTAATTATTATTAGTTTGGCCATATACAGAAAATAATGTCTACATAATATCTACATTATTAAATACATAAATAAATCATAACTTTGCTCTCTTATTTTCGTGATCTCTCATTTCCACCCTAAATTAAAATAGGCGCATGAAATTGCAATAAATATTTACTGATACAGTCAGACTATATTATATAGACCTCCGAAACTTGTGAAATCATTTTTAAACTAATTTCTTCCTCTTATTCTCACTATACTAATCGAATAAAATGGAAACTGAAATGAAAGCAGTTTCAGTTTAAAAGGGTATATTTCACTCATTTTAAAATCACTGTTCTTTCGCACAACTATAGTGTGTTAATTCTTATAATATTTTCCTTCATTATCTTTCATAATATTCGTAAGATTTATTTTTACATCGCGCATCGGTTGAAAAAAAATTTATAAAACATCAAGCCCAGCTTCATTAGTACACAACAGCACGGAAAAAATAAAAAGTACTTCACCATCGTCAGTGTCAGTTGCCTGTGTAAATTTTCGTTGGTCTTTTACAGATAACATGGTACGTATATAGTGAATAAATATGGACAAGTAATCTTTATATTATTTCTTTTCTAAGCAGTTGGTGTGTTGGTGGGCTATGTGGTGTGTTGAGAGGTTAAAAGGAAATATATAACGCCTTATGATTTTATGTATATATCTTGTTTCCCATGTTCCATAATATGGCCATGCCATGCTACAAACTCCCCAATTTTCGTGCATGATCTTGCATGCATTTTTCAGTCCCTATCCCTGTCGCTCTGCTGTTTCCGATTTCCCCTTACCATAAATATTATGCATGTACCATGCGTGTAATAATATAATTATTACGTCAATTCAAAACATAAACCCAAAACTGACTCAAACTACATATTTACTTTTACAAGAGGGACCAAAACCAACACCAGCATACTGGCTGGACCAACCAAAACCAACCAAACCAATCCCAAACTGAACATGAGAATTTATTTAGCTTTCAATTTTCACCAGTGTCAATGCCAGTGCCAGTATAAATATAATACAGTAAAAATGATACCGATAGCTTTATAACTTATATAAAACAGTCATTTACAGTTTTATCCTATGTGTAATTCAAAAAGGGGCGAAGGTTTTAAAATTACTAGAGTGCCCAAACCCAAGCAAGCAAGTAGGTAGGTAGGTAGGTACGAACTATATACACGAAATAGTTTTGCCATCATCCCCTTCTTGCAGAAGCCACGTTGTTGCAACGCAACCTCGCAACAGGCAAAACCTACCCTATATTTATAATAGAAAAGGATCAATTTTTTTTGGTGAAGTTTGACCTTCAACTTTTTTTTGCTTCTCCTCACACCCACTCAGTGCACTGCACACTGCACTTCACTGACTGACTATGAGTTAGGCACTGGAGCCTGGAGGCTGAATTTGTATTATGTGGTGTGAAGGGATAAAACAGGTTGAAGTTGCAGGTAAATCAACGCATCCCCTTTTCTTAAAGGATATTTAGTATATTACCAGTGTATTACAGTAAAGATACTGTTTTACTTTCTTGACTGTATATCTGTCTGTCAGCCACTGCACTGGCCTGGAAAATCACAACATAATATACCAGACTATATAGGACACTATACCACCACCACGAAGTACTATTATTATTATTGCTGTTAGAGACTTATATTGCCTGGAATTTGCCAGGGGCCAGTCCAATGGCAAATCACTGCGCATTTATTTAGCATTAGCGTTATAGATCCTCAGAATGAGAGTCATAAACTAAAACTGCTCCTTTTATTATAGAATTCTATATTTATTTAAACAGCTTGTTTTGATTCCAGACATGAGTCACCAGTGACTAGTGACTAGTGAGCTTTTCTTTTTAATTAAATACTTCAAAAATAAAATTCTTTTTTAAGACAGTAAATTCATTTGCTTAGTCGAGCCTCGAGTGTTTTGTGCTATTTTATTTTTATTTTCTATAGAAGGGATAATCATCGGCATAGTCAATAAATAAGTCAGTAATGTCAAGACGCAAAATGGCAATGTCTTCTGAATTAAATTATTACATGAAATGGAAACTAAAATTTTTTGTTAAATAGTATTATATGATTTGCAAAAATTTTTTTAAAACATGGAAGTACTACCACCTCCTATTCCTGTTCAAGTTGGGCTTATTTGTAAAGTGTGTCGTGAATTATTTGAGAGTTTTTGTCAGTTTATTAATCATAAAATTGACAAACATTTTGATGACTTTCAAAATACTAAGTGCTTCCTATTTGAGGAGAGGGATTTTTTTGACTTTCGCGTTACTGACCAGAATCAGTAGTAAGTATATACAGTGTATTAACTATTATATATTATATTAATTAAGTTAACTATTTTTTAACTCGGATTTTTGTTTTTATTACTTAGAGATGTTAAATACTTTTTATGATGGCTTCACATTACCGATAACTTTTGCATAATTTCAACTTTTTAGTTATGTAATATTATATGGTTGTTAATGAATAATAGACAATAAATTGTACTGCTGTATTGCTAAAATCAAATCATACTATCTGGCAATACACTATACCTATAGGACCTTGATGGTGCCTACTTACATACTTAGGTACTACATAAGTAAGTACACACCTGAGAGAATTAAAGAGGCCTATTGGACGATTTTTACCAACTTGGAATAAACTTTTAAATCATTCAATAATAAATTACTACACGTGGGAAAAATTAATGTTGTTTTCGCCACTAGCAAAAATATTGCTAATAATAACAGTATTTTCTACCTATTTTATACATACATAATTATAATTAAAGTTTAATATTTAGAAATGTACGGTCAAATTACTTACTAGAATACTATAAGTCAAAATACTAAATAATAGTTGTATTATTCTGTTTTCCAGCACTGTCCAAGAATGTACAGAAGAGGCCAAATCTAATAACAATAATAATGAGACTGAACCCGTTACCTTCCAAATCCAAATCCCTAGTATAATTAGCACTGATGCAGAAGCTCGTCAAGAATGTGGACTGAATTTCATTAACATTATTAGCAATAGCCCAGATGAAGCAACGGAGGAGGGGAGTTCGATAAATTTCGAAGAATTCACAAATCAAACCATCGCTACCTTGGAACCAATAGTAAAACCAGGAGAAGGAGAACCACCTCTTCACACCAAACAATTTACTCTCCAAGAATTTAATTTGGATCAAGACAAGTATTTATTATTAATAAATCGTGAATTAAATTTACTTTCATCACAACATTCACCATTGTCATCACAAGTAGACGACGTCAATATCGACGTCGACCCAACAACAACAACAACATGTTTTCTCGATCTCGATGTCAATATCGATGCGGATCTCGAGGGATCATCATCATCTCAAGAGGATGAACCTCCGCTCATCAACACACCACTAACACCCCCAGAGTCTGAACCCAACTTAAACCAGCTTCATCCCTTGATCTCTATTGATATTAATTTATCAGCGAACAATATTAATAATAATACTAATGATTATACTAATTATTTTGAAGGCTCTAACCCAGGAACTGAACTAATAAGGGCGGGTTACTTAGACACTAATAGTAATAGTGCATTAGAACTGTTACAACTAGAAGAACTAGACCATTCTGAGTCAAGTTGCTTCAACTTATTCTCAACCTCTGAGCTTATTTCAACCCCTTCAAGAGATCAGGAATTTTCGGATATCTTCCAATTTGATGCTCTATGCGACGATGATGAAGATTTAATAGAAACTGACTGTCACAGTTCCAGTTCCAGTAATTCCAGTTCCAGTCCTCAAGAAGATGGTCTTGATTCCATGGATAATTTTGGAGCAGCAGGCGAAAAATTTGTTGGAACAAGAAGTAACAAAGTCGACGTCAACCTTAAAGACTGTGCTGAACTTTCAATTAATTTTGGGGACCTAATTCCGCAAAAAGTGGTAGCAGCGAAGACTCAAATTAAATCTTCAAGCGTAGAAAACATTACCAATCCTGCAAATATCCAGTGTCCAGCTGAGTCCATACAGAAAAATAATAAAAATACCGATATTAGTGATCAACCTGTGCTTCGCCCACTACGACAACGACGAGTAAAAAATTCAAAAGAATTCGGCCCTTCCTTGCCTCGTCAAAAAAATGAAAAAAATATTTTAAATCAACAACAAAAAATAAAATGCAATAAAGAATTATCAAGTTCCTTAAATTCAGTTTCCTTTGTACTCCATAAAAATATACCATATTTTATATTTCCCTCAGAGGACGTTAGCATTGACCAGGATATTTCATTAAATAGCTGGTTGACCCACCAACGATCCCAGGAGAAAAATGTCATCTTACTTGACCCTGACCCAACTTTGTCGTCATCCAAATCGAAACTTGCTAATAAGCCAGCTATCACCATCATCACTCCAGAAAACCCAATAACTTGTAAGTTATGCATGGAGAAGCTCAAAACAGAGCAGGAACTTCGGATCCATGTTAAATACTGCTGGACTTATAATGAACAGAAACATCGCTACTGTGTCCCGTGTAAGAGATCCTTTTCAAAGCCGCCTCATCTAAAGCGACACACCCTTTTGAATCGTTGTCAAAAAAAGTACCAAAACCCTGATCCATCATCCTTTAATGAGAATTTAACTGATGTATTAAGTGATCCTCATTCTCCACCACTTCCTCGCTCACAAAAAAACTTATTGAAATGTAGCCAAGAGAATTGTAAGAAAATCTATCAAACAGCAGAGTCATTCAAGCGTCACCTCAAATTAATTCACGATATCGGACCTCCCCTCCAAATATTTACATGTCAGATTTGCACCCGAGAATTCAATAATGGGATCTCGTTTAAAAAGCATTCATTAGTTCACAGTCGGGAACGACCTTACAAGTGCACTTACGAAGGATGTACCATCACTTTTAGACAAAGGGATAATTTGGTGGATCACGAGCGGACGCATCGAGGAGAGGCCCCCTTCCAGTGTGAATGTTGTGGGAAGGCCTACTTCAAAGTATTGTCACTCAAGAAGCACATGCGGAGTCATAATAATTCTCTCAATGTACATCAGTGTCATCTCTGTCCCAGGAAATTCCCGGGCAGCTGGGAGCTCAAGCAGCATCTTCTCGTTCATGAGAAAGGGCAGCAGTTCGTCTGTCAGTTTTGTGGGAGAAAGTGCTCCAAGAAGGAGAATTTGAAGACTCATGAGAAGACCCATGAGAAAATAAATGAAGGGGGTCAGCTGGACCAAACACCAATGGAAATACGGAAACCGAAACCGGAACCGGACCAGAAGCATCACAATAAGGCTCAATATGATGACAGCAGCAAAGATTCAGGAAGTTCCGACTCGGATTTATTACAGATATATTCCGATGCAGCACCTGGATAAAAAATAGCAACTTTTTAGCTTGTGGTGTGGTGGGTGTACAGTGTGACACACCTGAACTGACCGCCGCAAAATGTGTTAACCTCAATGTGCCATGTAAATAATTTAGCTTTATACTTTATAAATATATATCAGTATATCGTCTGTGAAGAACCAAAATGACCCATATCCAATTTAAGCTGGAATTAAAATGATCTATGTCATAAAAACAAAATAAGAAACCGGCGTAAAATGTTTTTAGAGTTTTTGAAAAGCGTAAAATGTTCTATTTACGTTTTAAAAAATTGTAAAATGTTCTATTTAAATGTCTTAAAAAACTGTAAAATGTACTATTTAAATGTTTTTAAAAAAAGGTAAAATGTTCTGTTTACGTATTTTTTGAAAAAGTCAAATGTTCTATTTACATGTTTTTGAAAAGTTTAAAATGCTTGATTTACATATTTTTGAAAAGTGTAAAATTTTCTATTTAAATGCTCTCAAGACATATTTCAATATTTTTGTAGATAGTTGATATTGTTTTTAGCTAAAAAT
>JAQFZE010002711.1:0-13959 GCA_034695245.1 Dicyrtomina saundersi | reverse complement strand
TCCCCCCACCAAGCATTTCCACTACACTAACTTCTGTGCAACGAGACGCAAATACGCTACCGGCTAAGGATTCACTCGAACGGATCAAAAAGAAACGCCGAGTTTATCGAGGATAGAGACAATCTTCCCTCGGCCACAGAGCCGGATTAAAATTCATACAACCATGCATTATTTTAATTTTGACTTTCAAGAACTGAAATTGTGTAATAATCAAACAAAAATTGTTTAAAAATGTCTCTTCTGACTTTACATAATATCGCTTAGTATCAATACAATGATAAGCAACTTTTTCAGCAAGTAAATTATAAAGTCTTTGCTGATACGATGGAATATGCTTTGATGCAATACTTACAAGTTCGTCGTTTTCTAAAATTTGTTTCATTTGTTTATGGCGAATGATTTTAATAGCACAGCGCGGGACACCCTTAGATTGCATCATATCTTTTTTGTTGCTAATTTTTAACGAGTAATTTTTTGCTTTAAAAAATATAAACTTGACAATGTCAAGGCTTTCAATTTTTCATAAAAAATAAACATTTTTTGTGCGATTAATGAATTCTTTCACGTTATCTATACCAGCAAATATAGCGTGATTTAACTGTAACTTAGAAAAGCCAAAACGCATATAATTATTAACTAAAGTTTCAAAAAAAGTCTGACTAGACATTGAAAAATTATAAATTATCCCGTCGGTGTCAGCATAATCAATATCTAGTGCAACTTCTATACAAAAAGTCGTAAATTTTCTCGTAAAATTTTGTTTCAGATAACTCTAAAATTGCTACTGCAACGACAATTGCTTTGTTATATGTAATTTTTAGTTTTTTTATTAGAAGAATTGTTAATATTTTCAAAACTAATATAAGTCCGTCAGAATTAGGCTGGGCTCTGTACTTTTCAACTTAAGCTTGTGTTTTGCATGGTTTTGCATCCTTTTGATCTAGGGGTGACTGCAACGTTCTACTATAAACTGCGTTTGACATAAGCTTGAAAAAATCTTCTTATGCTTTATTTTTTGCGTGCTTTCGGTTTTCTAGATTCATAAGTATGTAATCTCTAAAAACAGTTTCTCAGGAAATCGAATTCTTGAATAAATATTTTAATAACCAACCCGTTTTTGCAGGTAGTATTTGAGCTTTCGATAGTAACAAACGTAATTGTGTTTATCATTACAAGTTGTCAAAAGCCTTTTGCCTCCTTTATAAACCAGGATTTTGTAAGAATGGAGATCAATCAACTCTTTTTGATAATGTGAAAAATGTTTGTAAATAAGTTCAAAATGCATTGGGGCTAATGGTACACACAAAGACATATCTTAGACGTGAGGGGGGTATTCTAAATCGCATTCAATTTTGTAACCTATTCCAATACCTTCTGGTATATTTTTCCAATCAACTTTTTCTAAATCGTCTGTATTTACTATTTCAAAATTGTCACAAGGCACCGGCTCGAGCATAGCGCTTGCATATAAGCTGTTTACGTCAAAATAACAAATTTGAACTTCCTATTTATCTTCAACATTATTTTCAAACCGTTTTGCTTTAGCCCAAACACTACGCTGAGTTGTATTGCAAATTATACCTCAAACTCCTTGTTGAGCGGACTCCAGCATTTCTTTGCTAGTTACATATCCTAATTTAAATGTAGTTGTAAACAAACACGCCTCACAACTATACCCTGAAAGGAAATAACAATAAGTTGGAAACGACAAACCAGTAGACTTAAAATTTTGCCATATCTGAGCCGAATGTAGCACGTCATTCAAAGCATAAAATCTAGTAAAATTCATAAAAAGTTTAATTTAAAACACTGAAACAATCTCTTGGACATGTTTACAAATACTATCAGATATTTAACCACCGGTCAAGTCATTGTAAAATTGCCGGAATTAGAACGTGTTTTGCTAGCACCTTGGGGCCTGTTAAGAAAGAATAAGGAAATATCTGGTTTTGCAAAAAAATTTGTTTTACAAAAACCAATCGGTTTAGTCAAATATGTAATACCTGATTTGGGGTGGAAAAATTATTCAGGTGCGCGAGCTGGTACAATGTACTTTAATGTTAGTGGAACAGATTAATATATTTATGCACTAATTGACTCTAGTAAGCCAACTAAGCAGACACTATTTCTCATTTAAAACAAAATAATGTTTACAAAACCAATCGGTTTAGTCAAATATGTAATAACCGATTCGGGGTACAAAAAGTACTCAAATGCTTGACCTTTTACAATGTACTACAATGTAAGTGCAACAGATTAATTTATTTGTGTACTGACTGACTCTAGTAAGCCAAATTAGTAGACATTATATTTCATTTTAAAGAGATAATAATTTTTACAAAACCAATCGGTTTAGTCAAATATGTTATACACGGTTTATGGTAAGAAAATTAGTCGCGTGCGGGGCCATGCGCTATGTTCTACAATGTAAGTGGAGCAGAAAAGCTCATTTTGTGCAGCGATTGGCTGTGTAAGCTATTAAACATATTGGTATTTTTATTATTTCAAAGGAAAATGCAAACCTATTAGTATATGTAAGTACACTGAACTCGTATATACCTGATTTTTAGCAATAGCTTTTAGTTAATTCTTGAAAAAAGTATTACCGCGCGAGCAATATTGCGTTGTTTTTACAGATTCCGATAAAATTGTGTTCAATATTACAGTCCGCTGTTTAGCATTTCCAGCTAAATTTAGTTTGTTTGCTGTTGCACTGGTCTATTTTATTAGTTATGACCGCAAACGTCGTATGACTCGCTTGATGCACTAGACGCGCAATGTTTTAGATCTTTAAGCGCAAAATCGGAAGAAAACGTTTTTTTAAAATTTGTCAAACGTTTTAGCAATAAAATTGTTTCTGACAATGCAAAGTTTTTTAAACTATGCAAACAACATAAAAACAATTACAGCAACAATTCAATTTAGAATTAATAAGTGTTGAACGCAAGCTAGAACACCTTACACAAAAAATCACTCATTAACATATTACATTGTTTAAATTTAGTTTACAAATATAAAGCTTTTACCTTGTTTTATTTTATTTACAATTTTTATTGTGATAGTTACGTGAAAAAGTATAACTTGATAACAAGTAATTGTCGAATTTGGTTATATTTCCACCAGTTATGCTAATATTTTGATAAAGAACGTTTAAACCTGTGAAGCAGATTAGTTGATCCCTATCCGAGTCAACGACTAAGTCCAATGAGTATTTTACTCTCGCGCTTTCAAGTTGCATCAAGCCAGCCTGATGTTTGTCTGAGGACGTTAACGTTATTGCGTCTTGTATTTGACCTTCAATAATTGCGGCTTCTAGTTCTGTGCTTCTCCGTTAATTAAAGTTAGTATGTACCTTGCCTGCGTAAATATAAAAACACGAAATTTATAAACCAAAGTGTTTTACATCCGTGTATTAATTTTTAAACAAGTGCTGACTCACCCATTGTAACAGAAACACAAAAGATGATTACAATCTTCACAAGTAACGGTTAGGCTATTGTGTAGTTTGTAAGGTGTCTTGACTGTTGGCGTCTCTTAGGTAACGATAACTAAAATGCCACGCCTAAACTTATGCTGACTTTTGCAACTCAAGCGTTGAGAAATCCAGTCAGAACGTTGTTCGCGCAAATAACTTCTAAAAATTCTGATAATCTAACAATTTTTTTATCTTTAAATATGTGCGTCTGAGTGACGTAGCTTACTAAATCAACAATATTTGAAGCCTGCAATAGTTAATTATTAATAACTATTTTAAAATTTAGGTTCTAGGTGATGCTTGACGCTTTTTGTGAAATTTTCAATACTCTTAACGCGTGATTTGTTTTTTAATGACACTAAAATTACAACTTCAATTATCATGTCGTCAAATTAATTTGATCATTAATTGTTTCTTCGTCTTTATCGCCGTTCTAAATCGCCATAACCCTGTTGTATAGATGTATTTTAATCACATTTTTTAGTTTGCAGGACGTTTTTTAGTGAATCAATGATTATTTCACCTTTAAAAATTTTATAAACCGCTTTAGAAAGAATACAATTTAAGTGGGGGCAAACTTAATTAACAAGTTTCAAAATGCGGACATAGAATAATTGATTTTACAAAGTCGAATGAATTTAGCGGTCAATATGTGCTCTGCTTGTCGTTTATTAGTTTTATCAACAATATTAAAGTTCACAATAACTTCAAAAAGTGCTTTAATTTGTTTCAAATCTGAGTTTTTTAATTTAACTTTTAATTGTGATGTTTTTATATTTACAAGATTTCTTAAAAAACTAAACTTCTTGTTTTAATCGCGTGTTTATTATTTTTTAAAGAACGTACACTTAAAAACCGCTTAATGGAAATATGTCGGAGCGCAGACGATACTTTCTGTTGCTTTTTGGGTGAAATACAAAGAACAAATAATTCCGCTTTGCAGTTGCTTTTTTATAAGCATCTTGAAGCTGTTTTATTTTTATCAGGCAAATTGTTTTTTAATGTAAAAATTTTTGCTTATATCACAAATTTGTTCAAAAAACACTGAATAATGGGTATTATTGAATAAACTACGTAAGCTGTTGTCAAACACGTTCTAAAGTAATAATATGATGATAAATTCTTTGTGATGACTTGATCGAAGAAAAAACTGTTTAATTAATTTTTTATCCTTTCCCTCAGTTATAGAATCTTGCTTATGGTTAATAATTACTAGCTTATTGCGCAAGTCCGTTCCTTCTAACAGTTCAATATCAGTTTTAAAATGAATATTTGGTTTGTTGTTTTGTAATTTTGTAAATAATAATTGGTTTTTAGAGTATACGTACACAATTTCTTTTAACTTTACACTTATTGCTTTGTTTCTACGCGTTATGATTTCAGAAGCTAGCACAGTTTTGCCAGATCCTGTGGACTCGGCAATAATCATTGTACAAGGATGCGTTAACTTAAAGTCTAGTATGGTAACGTCGGCCATTGTAAATAAGATATGTGTATGAAATCACAAGCTATTTACAAATAAACGATAAACAGTAGTTATAGACACAATAATATTGCTTTATTACAAACAAATCATTTTTAAAATATCCATTGCTTTGTATACTTACGCGTTGAAGTAGGAAAGTGAACATTCACACAACCAATTTGGTTCAAATTAGAAACCAAGGTTGGAACTTTCATTATTAGAATTCTGAAACAGAAGCAGGAAACTAATAAATCATTTTTACGATTGTTACGAGTACAAAATAGATCTAATATTTTCTCAAACAGTTTCATAATTACTCTATGATACAAAAAAACGGGCAAAATTCTCCACAAACTGTTAAGTGATTTGACTGCAAATCTAAAAAAATTTCTTTAACAATCTTTCCCGGCCTAAGAACATGATTAAAATAAATATTCAAGCCATAAGAATCAATGTACTCTACATTGTATTAAGATTGCATGAAGTAGCAGACCCAATGCACCCCTTCAAATGCATTCCTGTCTGTATTTTGAATTATTGCCAACAGTTAAGATTTTCCTTTAATATTTTCATCAATTATGTCCGCAGATGTTACAAGAAAGTCAACAGTTTTATGCCGTTTTTAAATTCAGAGCAAATTGTGCAGTGCCTGCTCAAGTTCACAGGTATTCATTTTAAATTAGTTATTAATAATAACGTTTTTGTGAACGTCAATTTCCACGACTGATTGAAATTGTTGAAATATAACACAATTAACGGACTGTGTTAGAGCTTTCTTAAATCACAAATTTACTTTTACTTGTCCGTTCTCAATCAAGCTGAAGTTGTTCCCGGTTGTTGGAAGCAGGTCAAACACAATCAAATTCTTGCTTTTAATATCGCACAAAAAATATTAAAAGTGCCATTAATGAATATGATTTTATTTTTGTCAAAATAGTAATTAAATATGTATATTTACAGTCGCTTGTAACTTAATAATATTTAAATGATATTACTGTTAATCCAATCTGACGGCAAAATTCCGTTTCCTATAACCTGGTCTTCAGACGCAAAATAAACAGTATTTTGTCTTAGCATATATTGCTTGGCGTCTAAATCAAAATAAATTTGACGATGAAGACTTGAATTCTGATTTACTTCCAGTAATATTTGAGACAGGTCAAAGTTTTGGAAATTTAAGCACCTTTTATCTAGTTTGCCAATAAATGCAAAACTATCACCAAGCCCGACAACCAACATTTGCGGCAAAAGTCGTGAAAGTACTGATTTGTTGGAACTCGACAGCGCTCCTATAGGAATTGTCCATCTATTCTGTTCCATACGTCAAATAGGATACTTGCATGTCTGATTTGCCGTTTGAAGCTTGTAATGATATTGCATTACATCTGAGTGGACGTTGTGCTTCTTTAGGTAAAAGACAGCCCTGTTAATGACAACTTTGAAGGGGCAGTATGCTGCGCCTGGGCATGTTTTGCAGTCAAGAGACAACTCTGGCACGCTGCGTCGCATAAAAAATTTCAAATCAGCATAAGAGATCAAGTACTTTGTTTGATTGAATATTTCGGAATCAATTTTTCCTAGCATTTCAAATGAGGCGCTATCCCTGCTAATCTGAAATCAACTTTTGAATCCGTCATTGTTTGTTTCAACAAAAGCATCTTGAGCTGTTTCGGGGTAGTACATTACAGATTTTATACTCGAGTTTTTAAAAGTAGGAGATTTAGTCAATAATTGATAAATCGTATAGCGTAAAAATTATTAGATTCAGATATAACAACATTATTCATTGCTACTTCAACGTTTGAAAATAATGCGTAAAGAAATATCAATGTTGCCAAAACAAGATCGCTGTTGGCAAGTACAGCGTCATTTGTTTTCAATTTTTGTATAAGGATGTAATCTTGATTCATGTGGATCAATGTTGGCCTTAGGGTCGGCTGTGCGATGAAAAACGATAGGATTAAATCTGTTGTTTACTGAAATTGATATATAAATTGCGTCAATTTTGCAGGGATGCTAAGCTTAAGCTTTATTCGAATCTAAAAGCTAAATTAAGCTGAATTTATAGAAAAGCTGAATTCTAATCCAAAGCTAAAATGTAAAACTAACCTTAGCTGAATCTAAATCCAAATCTCTATGCTACAAAGAAGCTGAATCCATACGCTGAATTTTTAAAGCTTACCGTTTCGACTTTTTGCAAGATGGTTATTTATTTAATTTTAACAAGTACAGTCCCAAATTTTTAATGAAGTGTAAAAATCAAAATCACATTTCTAATATTTTGTGTGGGTTTTTGGATAAACTAAGAAGAAATATGTATTTTTTCAGCTCTTCTTGGCTCACAAGAAAGGGCCAAAATATGTGCGCTGACATTTAATTTAAATTTATGCGCTATAAATTTGTATGCGGCTACTAGGGAATTTCCGCCTATGTAATCACTGTTGCCGCTGGTCCAAGATTCGCTAAAAAGGTTTAATGGTTGATTTTTTGCCACCCGGAAGCAACTAATTTCATCCGACTTTCGAACAATGTTAAGTTGCTTAGTCTCCAAAACTTTACCAAAAAACTTATTTCTAATTTTTTGTAAATGTTCATATACTGTTTTTTTCTCACAAATCAAAATGAATTAAAGGGCTTCTAAATATGTTTATTTTTTTACAAAAAGTAAAATTTTAGATTTTTTAAAAACCCAAAAAATACTTATCTTTGTTTTTAATAAAACATCACTAATCTCATCAAGTTTTTATTTTGTTTTTTAAATTAGATAAAAACTGTAGGAGCTACAGGGCTGCCAATATCAAAGTATAGATTCTTTTGTACATGATGGCCACTAGGAACAAATCCTAGACCCTAATGATGATTAGGCACACGTTACCTAGTCGTCTTAGACAACAATAACGCGCATGAATTCAAGTTAAAGTCAGCGCACCTATGTTGGCTCTTCATTGCTAGCAAAAAGTAAATTTTGTCGAAATTTGTAGCTAAGCTATATCCAAATTCCTATTTTTTTGGCTTTTTTCAGCTAAGCTGAATCCAAATCTTAATTTTTAATATCGACTTTAGCTGAATCCAAATCCGAATCCGAATACTAAAAAAAACTAAAAGCTGAATTTGAATCCGAGTCTTTTGTTTTTAGCTTAGCATCCCTGCAATTTTGGAAGATTCTACACTAATATCAGTGTCAGAAATTTCCATTGGGTTTAAATATGATTGCATGACTTTTTTGCTGTCTTAAAACACAGCACCAACTCCGTCAAAAATTGTATCTATTTTTAATTATTGTATTACTTGCGTCGTACTTTTGAATTATCTTTACACTTGCATTCTACACACTTCCGTTTTGATGTTAATCGCCTGCCCTTTGTTTTAGTACTGAGTACAACTCTCAAAGGTTTGTTAGCTTTACGCTTTTGTCTGACCCCTCTGACTTGTAAAGAATTACCGCGATTTGTGTTTTTTATTTTTTGCAAAATTTTAGAACCACTACCAGCAAACGGAATAAAGTAGGACTTGCCGTGAACCACAAGCCCGATTCCGCATTGATTGTTCTTTATTGGTTTTAAAGTACAATCACATTGATCCTTGCAAACAATTTTTCTCATTATTTGATATACCGGAAATGCAAAACGATCGTAGTTGAGCTACTTGTAAAATCAAGCTCTTGTCCAAACTCATTTTAGAGCAAAACTTGTAGTCGTGATATCTTTTCTGGTTCAACCGGAATGTACTGAATGAGCAAAAATACTAAATGGCTTTCTAATTTATTATCTTCATTTAAATTAACCGTTAGGAGCAAAGGGTACATTCGGTTTGCATAGTTTTAATTAGTCAACACATCACAAAGCACCAACATTCTATTTGAGTCTTTCGTTATGTTATGTATCGCATGGTTGTTTTAAAAAGAGGGCAGGACATGATTAATCTGTTTAATTTGTTGGCCTATATTAAACTTGTAATTCCAAACAAGTTCCAGAAAAACATTGACGCTGGCGGAAAGTTGAATTTCAAGATAAGGTTGATTATTTTTAACAATGTTTCCGTGCAGAGAAAAACTTGCGTCTAATTTATTAGAAGTTAATGAAAAATTAATTTTGTTAAAAATATCGCCTAAATTGATTTATTTGGGTTTTGTCCATTCAAAATTTATAGCTTGTGGGGCGAATAAATAATAAAAACAAAATTTGTCCTGTATTCAATTGCGCAAATAAATGTTCACTTGCGGTATTGTCAGACAATTACTACCCAGAAACAAACGTTCTGCTGTCGAATCTCAACATTCTAGCCAAATTCTCTGACAACGTTACTCATAACCCGTCATCAGGGATAAGGTCTTATGTCGTTGACCCCCCTTGGTTAATTGTTAAAATTAACTATAACAATGAAGCTGATAAACTTGCATTAACGCTAGAAATAAATGCACTACTGTTTTTTTCCCTTGCTTTAGCAATTTCAATAGTCTTATTTTAATTCCATGTCACATATATTAAATCATCCTGATTTGAGTCCGTTACTAGCTTGAGGCTCATACCCGTTTCTAAGGGTAAAGGATATTAATAACTTAGTGTAACCACTTTTTTAGATTCCGAGTAACCTAAAGGAAACCAATAATGAGCAGATCCAAGCGCATTGGCAAGATTCTTTGACATAATTACAACTTGGTTATAATTAATCTCAATTACTTGAACCGCCAACGTAACTCCTTTGCTAGTATTAGTAATTGAGCGAAATAAAAAGAAACAAAATGTTGCTGATTCTATTCGATTATCAAGCTCATTGAAATATGCCCGCATTTCAGGCTTAGATTTTTTAAAAGAAAATTTATGTTCTGTTAGGGGAGTTGTTACAGCAAAAACGAGAGTGACAGCATCTTCAGCTGGTTTAAGTGCAGGAGTTAGAGGTGGATGTTTTTTGCCACCCTCACTTGATTCATTCTTAACAGGGGGTTCAAAGAAAATTTCAGCTAATCCACATTCAAATCATTTTTGCGGCTAAATTAAATCATTAAAAAGACGTGTGACAAAATTTGTGGGTGTGTTATTTGGTAAATTAAAGGCCGCGTCACATTAAACAGTCAAATAGAAATTTGTTTTCTCGTAAAAATTGTCTCGTCGATTAAAATGATGCTTTCTTAAGATTTTTATTAATGTTTAACAATTCTTGATAATTATAACCTTCAGTTATTTCTTTGTTATTTAAATTCCGAAGAAGATACGTAATTGGTGATGTACGCTGTACTTTATATATCTCAAAAATTTCCTTTAAATAGTAAGTTGAGCTTTCTTTTTCAAATATTTTTCTTGCTCTACTAGTTTGCACTGAATCGCTAACTACCTTTTGCAACTTCCGACCCATCGCTGTTTAAAAGGTTTTAAAACAACCGTCTAAATATATCACCTTCGTTTGTTTTGGTAACCTTGTTTTGTGCAATGCCAATACTTCGATGTATTTAATTATTGTAGGCAGTTGTAAAGTTTTGAAGTTTGTCGATAAATCGTAATTTAAAGTTTGTGTTAGACATCAATTGATTTTCACAAATAAAGTTCGAATTTTTTGCTCAACTATAGCTGACTTTAAGTGCAAATAAATGTCATAAAGTTTTGTTTTTTTGCTTTAAATACGATTGTACTTTGACAATTTTAAATGACGACTCTAGATCACTGAATTAATAGTGTGGAATACTTTTGCTTCTTTAAAAATTGATTTTATTGCGGTGTGTACGTTTTCAGCAGATTTTTTTTAACGATTAAGTGTACAGCCGACAACTAAATTGGTCTACCACAAATACGACAAAGTTATAGTTGGAATTGTATCTTGATAGTTTATTAAGCTGCTCTTAATCTAAACCAAAACTATTTGTTGTCGCTTAAACTTGCGTTTAATATCTTTATAAAGTAAATAAGTCTAATTGAAGTAGTTTCTTTTCTACAGCACGTTTATTAGTTAACCACCTGTTTAATAAATACCCCGAAAGACCCCAATAAGCACCAGAAAGTCTTTGATTTGTGTAATCTTTAATTATATTGCCCATTGTTTTTAATTATATAGCTACAATAACAATAATAGAATAGTATTGTTTTATTCAAAATATTCATTCGACAGACAACGTTTATATCATTAATACTTAAATTCAAATGACACAGATAATGATATATATCTGTTTATATTTCACAATATTTTTGTATATATAAGACGGATGCATGTAGATTTTTTAATTACTATGTAGCTGGCTGTGAAGCATAAAACACCGGCCCCACTCAAACACACACTAACAAACTCAGGCTTGTATGTATTCTCACGCTCAGCGTCGGTCATGCATGAAGCCTTTCATACGCCTTTGCACGCTCGACCGTGACAGCCCCCGGCTCTCATTTACTTGCTACTCATTTGGATTTTGCTTTTTTTTCATTTCTTACTCTGCTCGGCCTGTTTTTCATCATTGTCGTTGCCACCGCCACTTGACACACGTATCTGCATACATTTGCTCAGAGCACATTGCATCCTATTACTACCTATCTACATGATTTACCGGAATTTTGAAAATTTTGCAATACTGGACCAATTTCATCGTGCCATACATCATTCGAAAGGTAATCACTAGTAAAATTCAAATAACCTAATACGCCTCTATTTCTACTAACAATTTCCATGACAACGGTCTTTTAATTTTTCAATTTCACCTAAAACTTGTTGTATGGGCCACAAACTCAAAACAAAAAAATGGTGTCTGCTTATTTTTAAAGAGCTTTTAAATGATATATCACTTGACAAAATCCCTTAAATTTTTTTAATTTTCAAATATGTTTTTTCTAAACCATTTAAAAACTAATAACTATTGTGCGTTCACACTAAGTTATTTAAATTTGCCTAATTGTTACCGTTCGAATGGTATATCATTTTTGTGTAAGTTTATTGAGTTACTGGTCGAAAACTTCATTTAACACGATATTTAAAGTTTTAGCGGGAAATTCAAAAATTAGAATTTTGAATTTTTGGTTGCATTACACAAATTAATAAGATAACCATCAACACATTGTGCGACCTATTTGCTTCCATTAATTGAAAACCTGTAAATTAAAACTAAAATTTGGCGGCAAATTCAAAATGCCTAATTTTGCTGTTAAGGCTGCCATGAAACAAGAGCTTTAGCCCTTGTTTTTCACTTGATAATATAATCGTGCATCCAGGTGTCCTGCGGCGCACATTCGTCCATATATACCATTGCATTTGCATACGCTATTCTCTTTCTTTACACAACTATAGAACCACATATCTACACGGATACATACACTTGTCTTTGCGCATACTAGACATACACACCATATGCCCTCTCATGTGCCTCGCCAGCCTCGCTTGCCCCGCTCGCCTCACTTGCCTCGAGCCTCCAGCTTGTCCAGAGCCTCCAGCGAGACCCACGTGGTTCCAATGTCCTTTGATGTTATTTCTTTATAGGGTCTAAAACATGGTTTCAATCAGGGAACTATACTAACTACTCATGTAGTCCTTAATTTTATCTACAATTTAAAAAAAAACTTGGCTGCGCAAATTGCGCAAACGCGCTATACTAAATTTTAAACTTAATTAGCTTAACTATAGTAGTTATTCTTGGGGCACTAATATGTCAAGTGTATAAGGGGGACGGGCTTTAAACTATGTCGCAAAATTTTATTTGATATGAGCTCGCCGGAAATAAATGGGAAAGAAGTGTTATCAACGTTCAGTAATTTTTACAGCATGTTGTAAAACACACACATCACAGTGTGTGCACGCTCCTTCCATATGTACATACATAAATTGCTTGTATGAAATTAGAGCAGCGGCGCATTCAAACTTATGAGAGATCGCCTCCATATGATGATTCCTATGTGCACCTTTGCGTTCCCCAGCCAGGTAGATGACCTACGTATTTGAAAAAGTAATAATAGAATTTTTAATTTATTTTTACTATTATCGTAATTACCATGCATGGTGAAATCAACAACCAATTAATTGCTGGTAAGCATACTTGGGTACTTGCACTACCTTGCACGCTAACCGAGTGTTAGCAAAATGATCCCTTTAAAAATGAGTACTCAAAACATGTAAAAAGGTAACTTAACACTACACGCACAAGCATATATCTGTTACCACTTCCAAATTTAGATTAGAATAAATTTAGAAAAGAGTATAAATCACTATAGTAAACCGCTCTTGCTGAAGACAATAATTGAATCATCCAATCATCACTGGAGTCGGGAGCCTGGTTTACACAAATGAAGCCGTGGGTTTAGTAAGAAGGTAGGTAGGTACCGTATATCCTGTAATAATGAATGGGTCTGAAATACTACACGGGTCTGAGAGGACTCCGTTTGAATAGTACGCGGGTCTATTTAACTATTACAGGGCCGTACGCGGGTCTGAGAGGTAAAAATTTGAATAGTACATGTGGAGTGCTACTATTACAAGATATACGGTACTTGGATTTGGAATTAGTTGTATTGTGTGAAAGGAAAGGATTTTGACGAGTATTTTTACATCTGATTTAGTGAGCATACGTGAGTCGTGTTGTTAGTAATTGTCGGAGGGACTAAGTAAATAGTCCAACTGACTGTAACACCATCCTCTCAACTGGCCAAACACATAAAACCACATTTCACTTTACCCCCAAAATATCAAAACCACGATTTTATTTACTTAATACCTACCTAACCTATACTGTATAAACATTACTTCACCGACTACCCATCCATCTTTCGCCTGTGTGCAGGACCTAGTTGACTACGTCATAATACTTACGTTAGAGTAGGTAGTTGATAGTGAAGAATGGTAACTGTTGTAAATAAGTAGGTTCTTGTTCTTACTGGTCAGGTGCGTATATATTATTGGAATTGGTGCACTTCCTCGTGGTGTACTTGTGGCTACTAGTTATTTGATGTGTGTAAATGAAATGATAAGAGTTGTGAGAGTCTGATATTGAACAATAGAGAATGTATATAATTTTAATAGACTTTGATTTGAAAGGAAGATAATAAATCTTATTACT
>JAQFZE010002710.1:0-13963 GCA_034695245.1 Dicyrtomina saundersi | reverse complement strand
ACTTTTTTCATCGAATTGTGCACAATCACAATCTTTCACAAACACAATCTGTTGCTGTTATATCACATTGTTAACAAGTAGACGTATTGATTGACGATTTCAAGCGGTGTTTTTTTTAGTTAAACTGAATGGAGTTGCTTATTATGTTTCCCTTTCGAAATATCATCACCTTGGTTTTAGACAGGTTAACCGTTAGGTCATTTTTTTTAAAGAAACTGCTGAGCGTTTTTATTTGACTTTGAAGGTCCGGTTCGTTAGATGCAAGAAGGATAATATCTTTAGCGTATAGAAGGATGAGAATTTCAAGGGTAAACATTTTAATTCCTTGTATTTTGCTTGTCCAGGACAGCTAATAATAACTTGAAATCAGTTTTGTTGAGATCAAAATATGCGGGTTAAGGTAATAGTATAACAAAGAAGTTGTAGGACTGTGAAAAGCTAAGTTTTAGGAAAGTTATGCAATGGATCAATGCAATGTGCTACACGTCAGTGAAGACCTTGCATTGGGTTTATTATCATGATTGCGTCCTTGGCAGGGACGGACTGGCCATAAGCAATTTCGGGCAATGCCCGATGGGCCCCCAATTCCTTATACATTACGTAAACGGGGGCTCTGGGCCCCTTGGCTCGTCGTAGGCCCCCTAGTCTCCAACCTCCGTCATTAAAAATTCCTGGGCCCCATAGACCACCCAGTCCGTCCCTGGTCCTTGGCACAGATACTGTGTACAAAAATGGGTATATCTATAGATATAGCGACTTGGTGTACCCTTATCAATTCAGATTGGTAAAGACGAATGAACTCACAACCTATTGACTATTTACATTGGTTGTAATAACATTTTTGATATATTTGTTTGGAAATGGAAATACGGGCATATAAAAAATAAATTGAGAAAAGCATAATTCGTATATTGAAAGAGAAAGTGTAGATTGCGGAAATTAAATTACAGACTTACTTTAGACTGTTGGCTCTTTTGTAGAAGTCGCTTCAAGGATTTTCTCTTGAGGAAACAAAGAAATGCGGTAAGGATGGTAGAGAGAAGACAGACTGCCAGGATAGTGAGCGGTATGGATGATGTAGTCTCCCATGCAGTTTGTGTGGTCCCATTCCCGGGCACTACCTGTTGAGTCATCAAAGTACAAAAGACCAATAAGAATTATATTTACGATAGTAACACAGAGAGAAAAAACTTTATTAAGTCACTGTTGCACAATTGCAATAGCCTTGCAGCTCAGTATGCAAAACAATTATTTCTACCTATTTACATAATTTATAACACTTGATTTCTTATCATAATTTTAACATTTTCGTAAAACAAAGGAAAAAATATCCTACACTCATTTTCAAGTATATAAATGATGATTATAAATCCTTATTGATCCTTTCAGAGCGATCATTAAAATATCATCCACTACTTTCGACGGTATGCAAAATGATTTAGCCCACGCCTTGAAAAAATTTGTTATGGTCCCACGAGCTCCAATATAAAGTCCTATTACTCGTATGCTACGCAGATCCCATTTTTCCAAGAAGTATTTAGCACAAGGTTCATAAATTCCTTTTTTCTCCTGGTCCACTTTTATCGCCTGTTCCTTACTGTCACCAAATTCGAATCGAACTGTGGGATCCAATATGTATCCAACTTTGGTTGAAGGATTGTATGCCAAAATATCTAATTATCATCAAACTTTTCAAATTCACAATTCCAACCAATGCAATGACAATGGCCACAGTATCCCAGGCCCAATGTTCCAAATCAAATGGCCGAAAAAAACAGCGTTATACACATTTCAGAATTCGTCAGAATGTCTGAGAATGTTTTAATTGCATAACCAAGGTCCACGGTTCCGAGATTTCCAGCACTCATCACACATAGTGCTACTACTGCTAACGTACCATAAGTAATAAACTAATAAACCAATTTCAAGAAGAATTTATGAATTTTTATTTTTATTCTATAAGGAAGAAATAAAAATATTTTTGCTGAGAAACTCAGTATTCTTCAGGCGAACATTATTTGCATTCCCATAAACCTATACTGCCAATTACTGGCTTGAGTTTTGAATAGAGAAAAATGCATGGTACGACAGTAATATAATAGTGAATCGTAAAACAACGAATAACTAATGAAGACAATTTGTAAAACTTAAACTCACTGTCGAACTCAAAGGCTGCTATGTCAGTCTGTCTCCTTTTGCATAAAATTTATAAAACTTTTGCTCCACCAATATCAATATCTCACTTTTCACTATTTAACGTATGTAATAGACATAGCATTCAAAAATAATATGTACATTACACTGTTACAATGAACTAATATCCACTCCATTTCCGTACGATTATCAGCAATCAAATAGCCTATCAACTATAGCTTAGATTTTTTTTTAATGACTCTTGCATAGTCCTAGTGCGTCATTATTAATATTTTATCCGTAGCCTATCAACGGTGAAAGACATGTTTGCGTATTGCTAGAAGTAATAAAATTAAGGGCTGTTTTATCCTCCTATATGTGTACACTGTCGACGTCTATATCATTTAATCCCTACCAGTCTGTCAGTTCATCTCTAATGAGCACTATATTTTTATATTACAGTACTAATATCCACTGAACATCCCGATTTCTACAGTGAAGAAAGATGAAGCCTCGTCTCGCGGTCTCTCGGCCGACAGTTCGATACTGACAATGAGAAGTTTTTCTCTTGGCTGCTGTTCACTTATTGACCCATCGTCAGGTCGTCAGACTCGTAACAAGATTTCCTTCACTCATAATGGCGCAATTTTATACAGATTCAGCTTTAGGCACAGCTTATTTTCATTCCTATAGGGTTGGATGTATTCAGATTCAGACTATGTGTAAGTAAGTTGTTCTCGTTTTACAGATAAAATACTGATAATTATTGTCACAGGGGCACATTGAACTGTTGCTGCACAGCGATATGTATTAGATAGGATTCAGCTGGAACAGCCCTTGTATAAAATGGTGGATTATACCCATAACGAAATGGTTGAGATGAAATCCATGGAATAGTTAGTCCCTAATTGTAATTCCGTTTTCGTATGCACGTAGTGCTTCTTGTGTATTTTAATGCAGGAAATTAACACTAATGAGAATGAAGCCTTGGAGAAAGTACAAAAAAGAATTGATTTCCTCTCCTAGTAAACGCTGGCGTTCCATTTTTCTGCATGAATTCCTTCCTCCCAATTCCAATGCATATTATTTTATGAGTGTCATATCATCGCCATATGGGTACATAGTGGCACAAACTTACAGCATGGGAAATGGGAGTGAAATACACGTATTGGTATTGGTAATCGTTCTGAATTAAAATAAATACTTTCCCTGTATAATTATAGGAATGAGTATTATTGCTATACTATAATGATGTTACTTCACTTTATTAAGCATTAAGGTAAGGAGCGTATATTTGTCAAGCGGCGGTGTGACGTCCCTCATGGTTGAACTATAGGGGGTATTGGCAACGTGTTATATAAAGGCAGACGGGCCCGTAATAGTGGGCGGGTTTGTAATAGTAGACGGATCTGGGAGCCCTAAGTTTGAGTAGTAGACGGGTTTATTTAACACACTATTATATGGCAGTAGAGGGGCCTGTATAAGTAGACGGGCCTGTAATTGTAGTCGTGTCTGGGAGGTCGGTATTTGAATAGTAGGCGGGTCTACTATTAGGAAATATGGTAACTATTATTTATAAATTATATAGATAGGCAATATGATAAAATTGAACTCTGTAGGCAGATATGATAGTATTGCATATGATCGGATTCTCGTTGAATATTTATTAAAAACGTGAATTGCTGTAATGCCATTTTATGAAAATTGCAAAAACTATAATTACGTGTTTTAAATAAAATTTTAATGAGTACAATTTTAATTTATGATTAAGAAGTTGGGAGTCTAAATGCAAACATATTAACTTAATTAAAAATTCAAAATGCTTTAATTGCTCGTGCTTGAGCATTGGGATAAGATCAAATTGAGACACATGACTTTGGCTTGAGATTGCAACTCAAATGTTGATTGTGAAAATATCTGTCAAACATGCCTAAATGTAGGCAATTTGTTTTGCATAGTAATTCGGAAATCCTGCAAATATTAGGATTCTTGATTAACCAAAATTAAAAAAATACAAAGAAACATCTTACGTGAAACGAAGCTGTTTTATCAGGTCCTTTGGACAAACTGCCGATTCTTGTTCCGTCTTGAACTACACAAACAAAATTTAATATTAAAATCCTACAAAAACTCAGCTTATAATACAATAGAAAATTACACTAAAAAAATCAAAACTGGAGTAATTTCGAAGAGCCATCCTTTGTAAAAATGAGAAAATTTGAAGGTCTTATTCTTTTTGTAATAAATCCATGTAAATCAGAAAATCAAAAACACGTGTAAGAGTATGTTGTTTCAAGGAAAAAACACAGGTAAGCTGATACCGCCATTCAGCACACGCCAAAAAAAATATTCCCATTGATTTTTCTTTTCTCTCAGCTAGTTCATGTTTCAAAAACCCAAAAACTATGAGCCCCAAATGCAAATGATCTGCCTATCTTTGTGATTATCATTTTGAAGCGCCAGTATACATATTATTCAATGGTGGGTTAAAGTATCCTATACTCGTCGTCAGCCTTAGTTGGTATATAGGTATAGTGTCGAAGACCTTGAATAGTGCTCAAGAACTCAAGTTATTTTAGTGAAGCCATTTGACTAAAGCTGTACTACTGTCGGGTTTACATTTCAATAAGATTTTGATGCAAATTCAGAATTCAAACAGTATTATTATGTTCTGTGATTTCTTGGGATTGCACAAAGCACCGCACCTCGCGTTCTTTCTTTTTTGTATGTACTTGCATAATAGCTCCAAATATAGTAGCAATACTTTTACGCATACACTAATTTTGATAGTGCTATATCACATATGTATGTATGTGAAAGGATATAAAAAAATAAAAAGCTCGACGAAGTAAACAAAAAAGTGAAAGTAAACCTAGATTCTCGGATTTTTTAGTGTGACCAAGTACACACGCTCGGTGTGGAAATCAAAATGAGATTTAGAATATAAAATAGTAATATCAAAAAATTTCAAACTGGTCCTTTCATCTCAACTTTATTCAAATGAAAGCCGCTGAGACGGAATCATGAAAGACTTTTATGCATCCTTTTCATTGTGTTTCACATCCTTTCGTATGAACTGCACTCATATGTTTTTGTGTTATTTTCATAAAATAGGTAGGAAGTAACGTAAGTAGACACTTTCAAATTTACATAAAGGATAAATAAAAAATATGGGATTTTTGCATTCTTGTATGAAACATTAAAAGTAAAACTAGTTCAACTTTGAGAATAGGAAAAGTTTTACACAAAAGCTGGACTCGTAAAAAGAGTTAAAAAATGTTGGAAAAAATTCCATTACTATTATTATTGCTGTTGTTATTGGTGTTATTATCAGCTTCAAAATATTTTTGGAAGGTCAATAAAATTGGCATCTTATGGAGAAGAAATGGAGAGAGACATCTATTAAAAACTTATTTTATGTGTACACAAACACAGCAACGTACCTATCTTAAAATTACCTTAAAAGTAATAATAAAATCTCTAAAAAATTGAATGTCCTTTCTTTGTGTAATATCCCACTTTCCAGTAATGAATTATTATTCAAATTAATTCAAAACATTACGCATATATGTCGTGTATATTGAAAACAATTTGTAATTTAATTAAACTTATTTTGTATGTTTATGTTTCCTCGCCTCTCTTATTATTACTCTAACGACGAGTAAAGACAGCTTATTCTTTTGGTTTGCTATGATTTGATTTTTTAATTTTGACTTACCAACGTTCCTCACATTGCACTCCCATCCATTCTCGGTCACTGTGGGAAGTCCCACATTATAAAAACAGATACAGTGAAATCTATCCTGTCCATTGAGGGTGTCCCTTGGTTGACAGGCTGTCTCCATGCTGTACTGACAGTACTTGAAATTTTCCGGAGTACATTTGCCCATTCCATACGGGGGTGGGTGCGGGTGCTCCTTGGAGATCCGCTGTTGCTGCATCGGCTGTTGCTGTGGTTGCTGCGTGTATCTGACTATTTACATATGGGAAAAGTACAGATTAGATTTCATGGTGCTTTAATATCGTTACATTCCATACATTACATACATTACATACATAAATGTTTTTTTTTCACATTTTCATAATAACTTATTACTTTCTATCTACTAGTCAAGAGTAAGAGATACATAAATAGTTAAGAAAAATCACAAAATTGCCCAAATGCCCTATATGCCATCAATTTGCTAAAAAACCACTGATATTTTAGGAAAAGTAGCGTCCTACTCCTATGTGTGATGTATATGAAAAAGTGATACAGCTTTCCTGATTTTACATATACATAGGCCAGTGGCCCATAGGCCAGTGGCCCAGAGGCCACTGGCCTATGGCCTATGGTTTTAAAGCACGGAACTGACACCCCAGCCAGGTATAAGCAAAATCACTATCGGTGACAAATTGATTTTTAAAGACGGTAGTTTTGGAACGGTGGAAACTGATCACCATTAGGACTTAGGACCGATCCTCCTACACTTAATATATTCGATTATTTATACTGACTTTGAAGACAGTGGATACAAGGATAATGAGGTTCGCCTCTTCCCTTCTCCATTTCGAGGTCAAGACTCTGGGAGTAAACACGGATCGTTGAATATCTTTACCTGAACAAGACATCATCGTCTTAAAATAGTAGAAAGTTACAGTATCTGTATTTACTAAATCCCTTTCATGGTAAACAGGCACGTTCACGCTCAAGTATTTTTTTGGTGTCACTCGCCATCCACGTCCACCGACGTCTCTCCCAGAGCGTTCCCAGTTGTAAGCAAACAGAAAATTATAATAACGAGGCTATATTGAAACCAACTACATCTCTTAATTAAAATTTGTATCTCTTAATTAAAATTTGTAGTACACTTTTAGATAGGATAGTGGTAAGTTTACCGGGCACCTTGTAACCAAAACTCCTCCCTCAGTTTTCAACTATCTACAACTTGTATGGTACCATTCGACGCGCCTTGACATTTTGTCGCCATTCATGCGACAATATTTTGGAAAATGTTGCGTTTTGCACTTTTTAAAGCTGATTTACACTTTTTAACTCTGCGCTAATCACGGCACTAGAATTCAAAATTTCAAAAAATTAAGTGATCCTGATTGGCACAGAGCTCGATAAAAAATATTTATTTCTATTTTCAAATTCGTTTGAACATGGAAAAGTTTAAAAACTGATTCAAAAAGTTTTGAAAGAGAAAAAAAGTTCAGCTTAGCCAAAAGATTATTCTTTTTAAATCTTACTACAAGTTTTTTTAAATCTTAAAGAATCTAAATAGTAACTATGAGGACTTCCAGTCATCAACTAATCTACTTATTAAAAACTACACAATGCATTGCAATGGGAGGGATAGGCGTCACTCAATTCCCACTACCAATCACTGTATATTTTGTGTGTATAAGGAGGCCCTCCTTAGGAGGGTATAGTAATATCAGCTGTGATTTTTATTTGATGGACATCACAAGCATAGTCCCGATCACGCCTGTGAGAAAAACTAAACCCAGCCAAGACTAAGGTAAAACTTTAACACTGTAATAAAATTTTGACCCAGGCAAGCGTGTGATCAAAACTAAACCTAGGCAAGCATTTAGCAAAAACGTAAACCTGGGAATGGATGTGTCCATAATGTAATCCGCGCAAGCTTTTGTCCAAAGCTTAAACCAAATATAACAGTAACGGGTTTTTAAGTCGACGGTTATGGTATTCAGCAGTAAATCCATCGTGTAAGCTGAAACTAAACTTTTATGTGAAGCGGGTGTATACGGGAATAGAGAGCAATGATCACAACAAGCATAATCGCAGGCAAGCATGTGAAAAAACCTTACCCTAGCCAAGATCTTTGGTAAAATTTTAACCTTAGTAACTGTAGTCAAAGTTTAACCCAAGCAATATGGTGGTAAATTTGTAACCCACTGTGTGTAAAATCTTGACCCGGGCAAGCCTGTGACCAAAAGTAAACCTAGGTAAGTCTGTTGTCTAAATTTAACCCAGGCAAGTATTTGGCTAAAACTCAAGTTGAATAGACCACAATGAATGCAAAATTTGTCCAGTTAAGCATTTTGCCAAAGCTCAAGTTGATTAAATAACAATCAATGCAAAATTTTGTTTAGTGTAACAACTAAAAGTGAAGATTAGATACTATAATTTTTAATCGCAACCCATCGGGTTGCTAACTGCTAGTTTAAATGTAACTTGTGCTTAAGCACAATAAGTTGGTTGGAATTATTTGTCTCTCGCGTCTTTTCATGCTCAGCAGAACGTTCAGTTCCTTAGCAACTTAAGCGGGAAGCAGCGAACGGACGAGAAAACTAATAATGCTCTGTAAACTCTGTATTGTTTCCTAATGTATTTTGCTGTACGAATTTCAATTTGTAAACTTACCCAATGACATATACGACAGGAAATCCTGCACAAGGAACAGGCATACGAACGAGTACCGACACCGACACCGATACCGGTACCGGTACCGGGAACCGAAGGCTGTAGCAGAAGCGTAAAGAAAATGAAAATACGCCCACACCCGAATTTTTCCTCAATGAACAAACGAAAGCGAAGAGTCAACACAGAACATTTCAAAGTTTTTAAGCTCACCAAAAGTGCAAACTAATTCCGAGTGGTATCTTCAAAGGAGAAGATGTACAGAATAAGATGTAGTTCAACAAATAAAAAAGGAAATGGAAAGAAAAGCAACGTCACACCCTTTTCCTTCTTATTACTGGCGATCTCCTGCCCTCCCACCCAAGAATACCATACCATACCAACCCATAATCCATAATAATCCCAACAGCATCACAACCTGAAAGTCGAGTCATTGAATCGGCATGATATGGCAATAAAATAAAACTAATGTTTCCGTCCTCCCTTTCCTTCTTTCTCCCTTCCTTTGTGGAAAATACAAGAAAAATAATATACCTCACCAACTCATCATCCCATAGTATCGCATCGTAAGAAAACTTTCCTCACAAGCAAAAATGTAAGTGTGCGTCTTCCCATAGAATTACAGTAGGATAGGAGTACGATTAACCCACCCACACAAATAAAATGGAAACTTAAAATTAAAATCATAGACGTTGTGTTTCTAATGTTTATGTTTTAAAAGACTTAGGAAAGGAGATTCTGGAAATCCGAAAATCCAATATGTAAATATATCAAGATTAAATAAATATACAGGGGATGATGGGCGCTGTTTTTGTCAGTAAAATGAGTAGTAGTCTGATAGTGACAAAACTGTGCATACTATTTTTATAGTACTAAGCATTATTATTAATTAAATAAATTGCCTAGTCTAGATGCGACGGACTCAAGTCTAAACCAACCAACCCTTTCCTCCGCTGTAATGTAATCTGTTGAATAAACACAAGGTCACGTTAGCACTACTCTCGATATCAGTCAGTCAGTACAGCTAACTCATTTTATGTAGAAACTTTCCTTAGTTACCTAGTATAGAGCTAATGATAAGGGACTAGAACCGTCTGTGGGCTGAAGGCTGAAAGCTGAAATGGATATAGGGATATAGCCATAACCACAATACAGTGTACCTACGTTGGGTGAATGTAGTGTAGCTCACAGCAGCCTACTATCAGTCCAGTAGTTGCGTCTTTCTCTCTAGCGCAATTTTAAATTTAAAATGGAAATGGAAAGCCTCTTGTCTCTTCTTTATGCAGATCGTTTTGCGGTTTGAGTTTGAATTGACTAGCCAATTGAAGCCGCCAGCCACAAAAACACCCTCGTCTGCCTTGTCATTCATGTCTGACTAGAAAACTAGAAACTCGATGAGAGTCCTCGTGAAAACGACTTGATATGATTTGACTCAATGTTCAGTGAGTACTTTCTCCACTCCCTCTGGATTTCCAATTCCCATCTCCTCGTCACTTTTAGTTATAAAATGAGGGGGCAGGCACACTTGATGCTATGGTAATTTTTAAACTTCTATAGGAATCATTAAACCGCCCGCCATATTTTCATCATTTTGTAATCAATGTACATACCACAAGTTAACAATAAACGTCCGAAGTTTAAAAGACCCCCTCCCAAAGTAGTTCACAACGAAATGTATGTCTCGCTCCCACGAGGACTTTATATAGATTGTTAGAAATTAGAAAGTTTGGACAATTGAGTAAAGTCAAGTTTGTATTATTGCTGAGGTTAGGCAACCCTAATATATACCTATTATATTAGCGGATCAAGCCAGACAGACCTATAGCAAGGCAAAATTATTACGTAGATTTTCCACTGAAAGTATGGACTTCATACGAAACATTACTGAGCCAACATTTCATGTCTAATATGTACATAAGTTGCGCATTGCATTACAATACAATACGCTGTCTTTTGTGTCACAATCTATAAAAAACATATCTAACAAGCAAACCACTTAGTATGTTTCCTCAGGATTAAGACAAAGTTGGTGAAAGTAGTTTTTCTAGCCTTTGTTAAGCCCTGATATGAAGGTCATTCGAGTGCATTTTTGGTTTGCTTCCCAGAATAAATTTTTTAAAAACGCCGAATTCTAAAACTTAAAAATTCCTTATGGCATTTCCCATGTTAAAAAAAGTGAACTAATGATTCATGATCCCCCCTATGGACTTTTTCCATTTTTCAGAAAAATCTTGAAATAACAAAAGACTTTCAAAATGATCTACAAACAGCTTAAATTAGAGTGTTTTGAGAATAAATTAAATTTAAACGCACTTATTTTGATCTTACAGTGAAGTTACATTTTCCAATTTTTATTTTTATTAGGGCTTCATTTATAGTCACAAAGCCAAACATTTATAATTAGGTATATAACTTGCGTGTCAAAGATGTTTCCTACAATGTCCAAATAATTAGGCTACTGATTTATAACACTATTATTATAATGTTATAAATGTTTGGCTTTGTGACTATAAATGAAGCTCAAATAAAAATAAAAATTGTAAAATGTAACTTCACTGTAGAATCAAATTAAGTGCGTTTAAAATTTATTCTCAAAACACTCTAATTTAAGCTGTTTGTAGATCGTTTTGAAAGGCTTTTATTATTTCAAGATTTTTCTAAAAAATCCGGCGCTTCGCGCCGGATTTGGCGACCGTGGGCCCGAAGTAGATGCTGAGCTTCAGTGAACATTGGCGTCATATAAAGAACAAGATTATTTTAATCACACCATAAAATGATGTATAAAACATATGTGTTTTATTAAAACGGCAAAAAATAATCCTAAAAATGTATTTCGCAATATTTTTTGCATAAATTGCATGGTCTGAATAAAATTAGTTGTTATTTTATGTTCGGCAAAATTTTTTTGTTAGCTGTGACTTACTAAAGTCAAACTGGGCATCACTTGTTAACGTCAAACTAGCCATCGCTTACTTAAGTTGGCCGTCACATCCCGACCTGGCCATCATTTATTGAAACAACCCGTCGAGGCTCGCTGTCCATCACTTATCAAAGAAACACCCAGAGGCTCGCCGTCCATATTTTATCAAAGAATACCCAGAGGCTGGCGTCCATCACTTTTCAACAAAAAAACCCTGAAGGTTCGCCGTCCATCACTTATTAAAAAACCCCCGGAGGCTTGCCGTCCATCACTTATCAAAAACAACCCCGGAGAGTCGCCGTCCATCACTTATCAAAAAAAACCCGGAGGCTCGCCGTCCATCACTTATCAAAAAAAACCCAGAGGCTGACGTCCATCACTTTTCAGAGAAACCCCCGAAGGCTCGCCGTCCATCACTTATTTAAGAAACTTCCGGAAGCTCGCCGTCCATCACTTATCAAATAAACTCCTCGAGGCTCGCCGTCCATTAATTATCAAAGAATTTCCTAGGGGCTTGTCGTCCATCACTTTTTTGAGAAATTCCCAAAAGCTTGCCGTCCATAACTTATCAAAGAATCCTCAAGAGGCTGGCGTCCGTCTTTTTTCAAAGAAACCCCCTAAGGGTCGCCGTCCATCACTTATCAAATAAACCCCCGGAGGCTTGCTGTCAATCACTTATCGAAGAAATCCACGAAAGCTTGCCGTCCATAACTTATCAAAGAATCTGCAAGAGGCTTGCGTCCGTCTTGTTTTAAAGAAACCCTTGAAGGGTCGCCGTCCATCACTTTTCAGAAAAACCCTTGAAGGCTTGCTGTTCATCACTTATCGAGGAAACACCCGGAGGCTCGCTGTCCATCAATTTCAAACAAACCCGTGGAAATTCGCCGTCCATCACTTATCAAAGAATTTCTTGGAGGCTCGTCGTCCATCCCTTTATAAAGAAATCCCCGAAGACTTGCCGTCCATCACCTATTAAAAAATCCCCTGAAAGCTGGCCGTCCATTACTTTTTAAAGAAATCCCTAGAGGCTCCCCGTCCATCCCTTATCAAAGATACCCCCGGAGGCTTGCCCTTCATCACTTATCAATCATATCCCCGGAGGCTGACAGCTTAGTGTGGGACTTTTGATCAACGTACGTCGAACGTACATTATTATTTACGTGACATCATTTGTGCCTAACCCCTAAGCCCCCACAACTACATTCCTTGCGTGTCTACTAAAGTGAGAGACCAAATGACCACTGACTGCACTGTAGCATAGATTGGAATACTTGTATTTGCCCGGCAGAATTTAAAAACAGTGGTATGTACATGAGTTTTTTGCATTTGTTTTGTATGTGTTTACTCGCATTCCAGTGGTTTTTACACGATCACTGCCCAAAGTTTTGACAAGGGTCCATTTAATTGTTAATTGTGCATAACTGGTTATTCCGATCACTCTCAAAAACAATAGGGCACCTCTTACTCGCATTTGTGAGAATTTAAAAGTAGTTAAAAAGAAATCCTGTAAAAACTGTGAAATGTAGAGCACGGCCAACAGACGGACGGACGGACAGACAGACAGACAAAACCATTTCTATAGATGCTCAGCATCTAAAAATGGAAAAAGTCCATAGCGGGGACCATTAGTTCCATTTTTTAGATGCTGAGCTTAAGCATCTATTCCAGGATTTATATAATCCATTCCAGGATTTTGTTCAGGTAGGACGTGTCGGATTTTTGCTCCAGAGCGACAATAACCGTCGCCTCATTTAGATGTTTTTGAGTGAATTTAAGTTCAGATTGCTGATAATCATTTTTGATTGTATTCTTGATTTAATAAAAGTTTTAATTTTGTAGGCGGTGCTTAGGTTGTAGGAAAGGTTTCTATTGGTTGGAGTTTAGAGTTGATTTTACGCTTAAATAATATTGTAGAAAAAATTTATTCAGTTTAAATTAATTATTTTTGAATAAATTAATTAAAATGCCAAAGTTAAAAAGAAAAAAGAAACATAATGATTCTTCGTCAGTCTCCACCACAACCACTACAAGCACCAAGTCTGACAGTTTAGAACCCTGCCCAATTTGTGGTAAATTTTATAAAAGTGTTAAAATTCATATGAGTAAAGGGCATCCTAACGAATATCAAGATTTTATAGCTAATTCTTACCAAACAACGTGTGAAGAAAATGAACAGGAGGAAGTTTGTCAAGATGAGTCAGAAGAAATGAAGACAATTAGGAAAAATATTGCAATCATTGATGAACAACTTGTTTTAATGATTAAGACTAGACCTAGTGACATGGAGTTTTCGAATGAAGTAGCAAAATTTTCTCTCCTTATCAAAGAATCAAAGGATATACTTCCAGGGCCAAAGCATCCTGCACAGAAGCAGTTTGAAGCACGTAAGCGCAGAGAAACTTTTGTAAATTCTCAAAAGGGATATGCCACAACATCTAATCCTCAAAGGTCCTCAAAACGAGACAAGGAAAAAAGAAAGGAGAAGTATAACTTTGAGTTGCTTCAACATTTATATCGATACTCAAGACGTAAAGCAGTGCGAA
>JAQFZE010002709.1:0-13974 GCA_034695245.1 Dicyrtomina saundersi | reverse complement strand
TTTTACAATTTTCAAAAACATGTAAATAGAACATTTTACACTTTTCAAAAACATGTAAATAGAACATTTTACACTTTCAAAAAACTCATAATTAACATTTTACGCATGTTTCTCATTTTGTTTTTATGACATAGCTCATTTTGACTCCAGCTTAAATTGGATGTGGGCCGTTTTGGTTCTTCACAAACAATATGGATATTTTTAAGCAACTGAAATTATTTATTAGTTTCCATGAATTGTCTATAGCGCTTGCTGCAGCGGAGCTACCGCATTGAAAACATCTGTAAATTAATTCCTAATAAATAACGTGACAAAGAAAACTAAAACTAAAACAGTTAAAATGAAATAAGTCAAATGCAAAAAAAGAAAAAAACCTGAATACAGAAAGCGTTTCTGCGATTTATGAGACAAGTGTACAAGGAATTGTCTTTGTCGTTCATAAGCAAACAAACTCCCAATTTGAATCATGAATGTGTAATGACACAGCATACCTAATCAGACTGACTAGTGAGTTGTAGTAGTGATCTGTAAGATACAAAATAAAATAGTTAACATACCTAATTTCTAGGATATATAATATATATTATAGGAATTTTGATTGTAAAGAATATTTTGTAGATATGTAAGTATTGAGTTTGAGAGGAAAATTACTTTTATTGGTGACTCATTCTCTTGTTTAGGGATACAGTGTTGTTCTGCTCATTCCTACGTTAAATTTTATGTGTGTGTGTGTGTGTGTGTGTGGACGCGATGCGATCTACAAAGATTTGAAAGGTTAAGCTTGAGTTGGCTTTTGTTGAGAATGAATTTTCAACGCCCATCCATGTTGACAAACTATATTATATTGTTATACATTTTTACATGACAGGAGGCTTCCTGGTCGACGTCGACAAAATAAAAGCTCCATGCGTACTACATAGACGTGAACACGGCCAAGTCAAATCATTCCTGTTTAATTACGTTGCTCAACCTCCGCAAAACAAGTTTACTTTAGCACACTATTACGTTATATACTTTGATTTTGTTTTTTGCTCATTCTGTATTCTGCTCTACAGGTAGACAGAGTAATAAAAATACATTAATACCATTTTTGCTCATGGGGTGTCTAGTATTATTAATAATAGCACCAGCCATCTTCCAACAATGTATAGACTCCACGCAGGAAAACAGGTAGTTTTAGTGCCTGGGTGGGAAACTTGCGTGATGATGATGAATTAACACTCGAGCATATACATTGAATTAATTGAATTATCTTTTGTAGTTAGCTAAATACTACAACAGTGCATTCAACATTAGTTTAAAAAAACGTTTTATTCCAATCACCATTGTACCTCACGTATACCCACGTTCATAAATCATAGCTTCAGGCACTAGGCAGACATACATCGTACCTTACTGTTGAATAGTCCTTTGTTTTATTTGCTCGAGTAAAGATTAACTGTGTAAAGCACGATTTATACCGTTTAATAACCTGAAATCATCAAATTTTTGCCAACATATATACATATAGATGGTATCTATAATCCGCATACTAGAATATCAATTAGTAATTAATCGTTGCAGCAGAATGTATGAGCTTACGTCTTAAACTTCCCACGGTTGTTGCTTCCCCACGTACTACGGTCCCGCGCCAGTTGATACGAAAGCATTATAATATGTCCGAAATATTATTTGTTCGAATAAAGTTGGACTTTTGACCTACTCGGGGTCTATCGTCAGACAGATTATCCTTAACACCCGCCTCTCCTCATGTGTGGCGACTGCTATATCTTTAAAGCTTACTTGGCTCTGTGTACAAGCAGGTCTTCGTACAAAAAGCACTTTAGTGCGTGGCTTCGGACATAAAGCTTTCGTACAAAAGACTTTCGGACAATGTGCTCAAAAATGCGGAGAAACACTCCGTTCAAAATGCATTCCAACAGCTGACATAGGACCGTTGCTACAAGCAGTTACTTAATTAGAATTTTTAAATTTTTTTTTATAAAAATGTACTTTCAGTTTTGAATATTTCGATATTTGTTTAAATGAGTTCAATGCAGTTATGCAGTTCAATGAATCAGCATTATGTAGCACAGAGAATACACGTGGAAAGTACAATTTTTATGTGGCCATAAATAGACAAAGCAAAAAACATAACGTTTCTGTCTCTTTAGTTCGTTAGTAAGTATAATTCATTCAATCATAGTAACAATTTCATCGGTAATTCAACAATGTCTTAAATATTTAATTCCCTATAAATATAAGGCGGAGTATTGGAAGTTTTGATTGTGGGTTAATAAAGATACATTCAAATTGTGGTAAATTATAAATAATAATACACGGGTCTGAAATACAAAAATACTCGGGCGTGTAGAAATGACACAGCGATACTCACTAGTCAGAGCTTCGCAGGTGGTTATTGTTTATTCAGAAAAGCATATAACATAATATTATGTTTATTTTTTATTTCTAAATCTATTTAGAAATAATTAAACTGTTTTGGTTATCAAGTTGTTTGCTGATGGTTGGAGAAAATAGTTTTCATAAATCGGGAACTCATACAATGTATTTAGTATGCAGGTCTGTTATAGTGCGCGAGTGTTTTACAATGCGCGCCTCTAATTGTAAGAGGTCTGTTTTAATACAGTACGTACAATAATGTGGTAGGATTTCACAGAAATAAAAGCAAATTAATGCGTGATAATTCAAGGGTGATTGAGTATAATAGTTGGAGCAAACTTTCACAATGAGGCTGTTATTCAGTTTTAGGAGTGCTCATGGCTGGTATGCAAATAAGTGGATTCAATTTTATTCTATATAATGTGTAAATTACTGTAAATGCATTTATGCGATTAAAATGGTGGAAAATGCTAGGCCAATCAACTCTATTTCACGACCAGGCCAAGGATCCTTCCGTTGCCGCTATGCATGTAGCGAGACCGAAACGTTAATAAACGTTAAGGTAATACTATTCTTGTTTTGTGTCAACGAGGGGAGCTGATTCCTAATAATTGACATTATGTAGTTAGGTGCTTACTTGCCGAGCAACATGACAATGATTCATTCTCGACCAGTTAGAATGAAAAAAAAATTATCAAACAGAGGCTGCGAATCTTGAGAAAACATCTTAATATTATAATCCACGAATTCTAGATTTGTTTGGGAAAACTAGGAATTGATAATGTTCAGATATTCGGTTTGAATGTTGTTGTGGTGCTAGAGGACCGATTTAAAAATTCTTTGTAGACTTTGTGAAGCCACAGTGTTTACCTTGAACAACATTTCATTGAAGACATTGCCACAACTGTGTTAAATAAATATGTGCAAATTGCTCACCATTTGTTTCTACTATCCCAACAACTGCACATTAACTATGGCAAGCTTAGTTCATAATAAGCAAAATTCGTAATGTAACAAAAGTTTGAACCCCTACATACTGAAGACTGAAAGTTGAGTATTTTAGACTATATTATACTCACTGGAGGACAGTGGCAAGCTCACTTGTCTAAATGAATTAATTCCAGAATTAACTGAAAATATTATTTCAAGGATAACAGTTTCAAAGCGGCAACACTTTTTCCATAGTGTACTGACTGGCACTGTTGGTTGACTTCCAGTCCGTTTTTACCTCCTCATCACCTGGAATAAATTGTCACATTTTTACAACTGAAATATATATACTTACTTTAAGCGTCTTCTACAATAATCTATTCTGTGATACACACAGTATCTTTTATTCATACATACGTAGGTATATTTATAATGACTAGAGCGGAGAGTATTTGCATAGAAAACCAAAAATTCGAATGCATATAATTGTATAATACCGAAGGATTGTATATATGCACTTCTATGCAAATTACTATTTAATCGCAAACTTGATAGCTGAGGAGAGGAACGTCTAAACGTAGAACCATTAAAAAACGGCTGCCCTATGTCTAGGTTCAACATCTTACTCTAGAAAGGTGTCTTCGTGCCGTTTAACATATGGAAGAATGTACTAAGTAAAAGCATAGTAACGAGCAGTAAGAACTAATGTTGATAAGGCTAACGAAGCTACTATGATTACATAGAAGTTAACGAAGTACTTACATTACCATGATTTAGATTTACAAGTTGCTTAGCTGAGCCACTATGGTAAGTACTTACCCACTACTTCTAGACCGTCAGTGCTGCATGCACATACATACAGAATACAGGGTCTAAACTAGGTAGTACGAAACTAATGCCAATCTAAACAGATACATGCCGGTGTACAAAAATATGAATTTATTTTGTTTGGCTTTGGATAGTAATAATTTGATTTTATTCATCGCATACTATCAATGTAATTTTACAGGTAAAGTCGGCGGTTAAAAGCAAAAATTTGTAAAATAATGTATAATTAATTAAATCTAGAGCATTTTTAATTCCTCTCTAGAGGAAATCTAAAGTAACTGTGTAGGTAGGTACCTTGCCGGGCGCAAGCATAATAGTCACTGAGATTTCCACTTGATCATCAACTTTTTAAACGAAATCTACGTAAGTGTTTTACAAAACTGACTGTATACCTGTACTACTAAATAAAAAAAACTAATTTCATGAATTAGCCGGAAGTTTTGAGAAGTATAAAATAAATCGAGGTAGGTAACCGTGTTGGCATGTTTCGCAAAGCGCATAATGTATAAACATAAATAAACTTGTGAACTCTTAATAAGGCTGTGGTACCTAGTTACATTTACCCAATTAAATTTAGCACACAGCATTTATGTAATCATCCGTATAATAATACATGTGAAGGAAGTACGGCTTTATAATCATATAAAATAGCATATATTACAATATAACATTACAACTTAGTGCAACAAAAATCTAAGCCGCTCAGCAAATTATTCTTGAGATGGTTTAAGCACTAGGTAATTTGAAACAGCACAAATGATAATGAAATAACACAGCATCGGTGAGAGGTAATTCAAATACTTAAAAGTATTATTCAAGGATGACAACCTCCGGCTCTTCAGAACTCTCACGTGACATTGCTCTACTTCGTGCTTGAATCTTTTTCTTAGGCGGCAAGGGGTATGTTGACGAGGATGGTTTCGGCATAAAATATAAGTCCTTGTCTGACTTTGACAGGCTTTCTATAGAAATAAACATATCACAATTTTTGTAATGACATAATAATGTATTTCATATTCGTTAAATATGATTAAAATTTAGTTAAACAGTATCTTTTAGAAGGCAGTTTTTCCTCTGTAACTTACTACGTTGACTAATTTCCCCGGGGGGTTTGTTTAAGTTTTCAGTCTTATCACGAGGCGGTGTAGTAAGATCGATTACATCGGGTTCATCGCCGCTACTGCTCCACTCTGCTGTTTTTTTATTTCCAGAATGAGCAGGTGGTGGTGTAGGACTAGCTTCGTTTGAAATGATGGTTCTAGTTTGATCGACCCCAGGATTTGAAACTATTGTAGACTGTGCCTTAAACGGTGAAGTGTTCCTTGATGCAGAGTAAGAACTAACAGGTATTGGAGTTGATTTTATTCGTCCTATAGGATTTGTTGAGCTGACTTTTGAGGCGGCGTTAAGACTCGACGTAGACGCAGCTAATTTTTTATTTCTATCACGCATTTCTTTATTCAAATTAGAACTTTGTGCAAAAGCTTGAGAATGTTTGTATTGTTGCTGCAAGTGAGTGGATTTCGAGTTGGCAACATTTGCGTTTGCAGATGCAGATTTTTGAACTATACTCTGCAAACACTCTTGAACTTGTGATGTCGAAGCTGTAGACGCTGAAGTTCTTGACTGACTGGAATTTGATAGTAATGTCGAGGGCAATCCACTATTTGCACACGTCATCACGTACTCCAAGGGAACTTGAACATTAGGCTGATTGATTAAAGTCTCAACAAGAGAATCGAAAGATCGAGGTTTTTTATTCATACAGTCCATGAATAACTCAAAGGGAATACCGCCGGAAGTTGCAGTAGCTGTTGTACTGGACGTTGTGATCGGCATTTTTGATAGAATGCTGTTAAGTGCCAAGCTATCATCCTCTTTCATAGAAGACTCAGGAACTCTAATACTTGACTTGTTATTAGGCTTTTTCGACGCAGTAAGAGACAAAGGATCACCATCTTCTAAATCATTTGACGATCGTCGTTTAAGTTGCCCATTTACATTCTTGTTTTGAGATAAGTCCATTATGATTTCTGGTTCATCATTTTCGAAATGCAAAACACTGGAAGACTGACGAGGAGGTGGAATAGAGGTCAGATTTTTATTTTCTGGAGTGAGAAGAGAAGGCTTTGGCATTGGTACTTGCATAGACTTATACGAAGTTACGCTCCCGATCACGTAGCTTTCAGTTTGGACATCTAAGTGATCAAATACAAAATAGTGTAAAAGACGTATTAAAATAGTTCCATACTGTTTATTTTACGACGCTTTGCTCATTTTCGTGCAACTGAAAATTAGACTCATTTAATCATTTAACTTACTTCGTGGTTTTTTCTTCCCTATAGCTGCTTCAAAGTTCTTCTCTAACTGATTCCAAGCGTTGGCAATGGACGGAGCTGATACAGTCGGCAGAACTGGTGCAGTTTGTGACTTTTGAGGCAATTTATCCAACCCTGCTTTTTCCTTCTTTTTTCTCGCTTCCATCCCTTTGAAGTTGCCAATTAATTCCAAGTTCGATAGCTACAACAATCCAGCAAATTTTATTATTTAAAGTGTGAGCAGTCAAATAAAGACACCACAAGTAAAACTTCGTAAACGAAGAGACGTAAACCACACTAACTCACCAACATAGTATTGTCTAAACTGAAACCACCGGCAACCGAAGCAGCTCCCAAATTGGTGTTCTTTCCAGATGCGACCTTGAGAGAACCTGGATTGGTTTTCGAAGCCCACGTAACATGTTGAAAAAATTTAAATGCTTGATCTAAAGTAATCATGTTCGTTGTTTCCACATTTTGACCCTATAAAAAAGCAGCACGAAGTTTAATGTTTTATTCAAATTTAGACTAACAAATATTTAAGGATAAAACAGGGAATATGCAAAAATTATCAACAATAAGTACAATCCTCTTTATGCTAAACTGTACACAAGTTTTAAATAAAGGTTATACTTGAATGGCTTGGTACTTACGTATTGTTCTAAATATTGTTTATAGCAATCGAGCAGTACACTGGCTAGTACATTTTCTTTCGCATTAAATTTCTGAAGCTTTTGATAAGTTTCAAATACTGATATTGCTGCATCCTTTATTTCTTTGGCCGATGCAAAAAATCGTTTTGCAGCTCCAACACAAGAGGAGAAAGCTTGTAGGGAAAATTGTTGTCGTTCAGTATTGTACAAATACTGCTTGTCTTGTTCGGGAACTTTGGAAAGTGAGATACCAACTTCTGCTAACAACTGATGATCATTAAGTTTATCCAATACTTCGAGCAAATGCTGAACAGTTCGGGACATATGATATGGGAAGCTTCCAGGTCTGTCGATGTCATCAATAGGGTTTCTCCATATTCCCTACGTAAGTGAAACGCAAATAAAACATTTTAAGGAATTATGGATAGCACATATTGTCTTTAATAATCTTTCCGAAACTAGCTATATATTAGCACAATATTTTTAAAGAAAATAAACAACAAAAAAAGGCTTACATTGAAAAAATTATTAGCTTTTCTATCACTGAAGAGTCCACAAATTTTTTTCTTATCTGAAGACGAAGACGGGTTCCCAATTAGATAATCCTTAGTAATTTTATTGTTGTTTTTCGTTTGTGTGGAGTATGTAATCGCTATTCTAAAATATGATTTGTGATGCTGAGGGAACCGAATTATACATTCTTCAAGAGCTAGGAGGCATTGAGAAATTATTTTTCCGTATTTGACATTTTTAAAGTCCTTGTAGTACTTGTTGTTATCTACATCTACTATTAATGGTGCTACTGGCGCTGGTTTATTGGTAGAAGGTATCGCTACAGGAATACCCAATGACGAGGTTTGAACTGTAACTGGAGTTGCTGTTGCTGCAGATGATTTACTATTGATAATTTTACTATCCTGAAACTCTTTTTCGCGCATTTTTTCCTGAAAAGCTGAAAGTCCAAAAGAACTCATAACGGGAACACTTTTAGAAGCCCCATTTAGTTCTTGATTCTTGTTAGTGCCAAACAGTTCGTCGTCAGACGAGTAGAGAGTTGACGCTTGTGAACTGGTTACTGAAGTTGCGTCATCGTTATCGTCGTCCGAACTACTACTACTTTCACTGCTTTCGCTGCTCGCAACGATATTTTCAACCTTAGTTATTAATTCTTGCATTAAGCTGTTTATTTCCGCTTGCCCCTTCAAATTAATTATTAAAAAACCCAAAAATTAAAAATTGCTCATAAATGAAAAAACGTAATTTAACTGAAAAATTAACTTTTTTTATGAGCAAACCATGTAATCCTAATGTTACATATTAAACAAATTTGTCTACCTTTTTATTACTAGCATCTTCAGTAGCAGCCTTCCGTTTTCTTTCGTTAGTTTCACACCCACCGCCACCTCCTCCACGACTCTGTTTGCCTTTAACAAAAGAGCTCGTTGCTGCTCGATCAATGAAACCAGACAGTAAACGTTCCTTCTCAGCATCATAGTCATTCTTTTCAACATAGTTTAAAATGCTAGCATGAATTCTGCAAAACAAAATATTAGAAGAATTACTAATTACGATTACACGGTTTATTTCTTTATTTATTGACTAAACAAATAGTAGATGGTTACTATTTGAAAGGTATGTAAGAAAAAATTGCCTGTAATAAATTTCTAGAGCTTCAATTGCCAATTCTGGAGGATTATAAAAGTTAATTTTAGCTGGATATGGAGCTCCTTGTTCTCGGATTCGATTCCCAGCCAATTCATACTGAGTGAGGAATTTTTCGGGATCACTACCATCAATTTTTTCCAAAACTTTCCCAAGCATGTAATGATGAATCCAAAGCTCATCATGATCATCGTCGTCTTCATCATGATTTTCATCAGTACTGCCCATACCATGATCACCTTTGGCGACCAGTTCAAAGCACTTGGAAGCAGCTTTAAGAAAAGAATCTTTTTTACATTCCACCATTTCAAATTTATCCAAACTCAGAGGCTCAGTACCCCCTTTAAGCAGACGAGAACAAAAGGAGTGCATCGCGTAGACAAAAGATCCAAATTCAATGCGAATTTTAGGGCTCTCTGGTTCCAACTCCAAAGCTTGACGAAAGCAGTTAACAACCACATCTGCATTTCCGATGACATCCTCCAGTTTATAATTTTCACAAGCATTTAATTTACTACTAATCATTTCAGCTTTTGCCAATGCAATAGCAGCCCAGGAGTCAAAGCGAGACGGAATCACAGTTAAATCAAACGTGTAGTGCTCCACTGATTTTACCCATTCTTTGGTTTTAAAATAATGGTCACCGAGAAGATAGTAAATATTAATGTAGTCACAGGGGAAATTATTAGTCATATTTGGAGCTTTCTCTTGTACCTTCCCTTCTAGAACTAATTTCATATCATCATAATCTACTTCTCGAGGTTTTAAGTCTCCAGGCATCAATGATAAAATTCTTTGGAATAAAACTTCCACATCGGCAGAGATAGAAAGGTATGAGTCAAACTCTGGGATTTTTGTTGGTTTATAATATTCGTACAACTGCAGACATCTGGACCAACGTAGCTCGATCCCTGGTGTACTATGTTCTGTTAAATATTTCAACTTGGATTTTTTACTCGGATGAGTGTAGAGGCAAAATATAGCTTGTTCTATACAATGTTTCGTCTCCTCGTACAGTCCATAACAATCCGAATCTCGGACGGCACTCAAACAGTCGATGGTGTATGTCAAAAGCTTGCCATCGTCCAGACAACACTTGTTGGATCTATTGAGAAACTCGTGAGCAAACTGAAGTAAAATGACTGAATTAGGTGCTGTTTCCTCATCCACATATAAAACAGGATCATTGCTTTCTAAGTTAAATAGAATACTGTGTAAAACGCACCAGGGCGTTATTGTAATACTTTCTGGAACAACTCCTCTGTTTTCATTTGATGTTAGTATACGAATCATAGCATTCGTCAAAATTCTTTTCTCTTTCATGGTCAATTCCGATAAAGCTTGATGTTCCCCCATACAAATATTTTGTATTAACTGAAGGCAACTCCCTAGGATTTCATCATTACGGTGTTTTAAAGAAGGATTCACGATCTTAATACACTGAGCAATACACTCTTCATATTTGCCAACACTGTAGTACGACTCTGAAAGGTAGAGACGATTCACTAAATCCGTAGAGCTGTTGTCTTCCGAAGTTAGACACAGGGGAAGAATGTCAATTAGAGCCTCGTACTGTTGCCCTTGGTATAATTCACTTATTCGGCTAATATTTTTCATTTTCTTCACAAACCTAATTTTCTTTTTCACCTCATCAAGACTTACGATATTATCTGTTTTAGTTGCAAGCTTCATATTAAAATTCGAATCCTCCCTAAGTAAATGCTCTAATAGACTTAAATGATAGAGTCCAGCCGTGTATTTTCCAAGTCCTACTTGAGCTAACGTTAATTCATATCTTACAAGAAACCAGTAGTATCGAATAAGAAAATCCCGGTCGTTTCGTAATCCATTTGTTATAACGATTTCTAAGTAGGAAGCGTCCGCCACAAAATCACTATCGTGCTTTAAATATTCTATTTTACCCAATGGACAACTGTCTAGTCGAAACTCGAGTATAGACAAAGTAATAAGTGCATCTTGCTTTAATAAGTCTATGGACTCGTCGTCTTCCATCATCCATTCGCTTTGTTCGTTTCTGTACAATCTGTGATTCAAAACGATATGGGTCAAAAGCGTTCTTTGGGGATTCATGAATTATAGTTTTTGAATAGTTACATAGTATAAGTGAGGTAAAAATCTCACCGATATTGCCGACATGATTCTAGGTACTGTGTAACTAATTCATGAGGCCAAGTATTATAGTTGGTTAACTGACATAAAAAAGGCGCTAAATGTGTTATAACAGTCATAAACTTGGTTTTTCCATACAATGCAATGAATTTTTTGACATCATCAATTTCGGGCTGATATCCAAAATAATTTCCTAGTTCCTCTGACGCCGGTTTTTCCATTACTTCGTCTTCATTTTCTTCAGCATCGCCGCATCTGAAATTATAACCATTGTAATTATTTTACATTTCAGCGGAAGTAATAATAGATAGATCTTAACGAGCACCTAGAGTACAAAAAATTCAATGCCAACAACGCATTATGCGCAAATTGGATTTCCTACTATTATAACTCTGAAGTAGGGTACTTACAATAAGGAGGCAGGTATGAGATTTTTGAGAGTTTCAGCAAATCCTCGTTCGTTCTTTGAAGGAGATTGAGATACGGACATTAAATGGCCTCTAACACGCTGAGATCGTCTTTTCCCTTCGTATTGCCACCACTTCACATCCTTTCTTGATTTCTTTTTTGGTTCTGGTTCCTGAGCATCTTGCGACTGCTGAGATTGAGATAAATCGTCCTCGGCTATAGTACGTTGCACGTCAAACCCGTCTGCAAGATACAAATAAGTATTTGATTTTTAAATAGTGTAATTAAAACGGGGTATTTATCTGGTTGCATTATTTCAGCAGCTGTAAGAAGAAGGTGTGTTTTGACCATTACCTGCGTTTCCATTAGCACAAGCCTGACTTGTGTTATCAGTCTCATTTTCGTTAGCTCCTCTTTCATCGCTACCACTTCGGCCACGAAAATTTGATGTTCTGCTATTATCGTCGCCAATGCTAATATTCTTCAGTATTTCCACTTCTGGATTTTCCTCTACTGAATTGCAATCCCTGTCCCGAAGGCAACCACTCATGTCTATCGGTCTTGAAAAAGTCTGCGTCTAAAAGTTTTTAGTATTTGTGAAAATTGTACTCGAGATCATCACAAAACAAGCATAACTTGTAAAAATAGTTCTGTTGCTCCTCATACTTTCTGTAATATGGTGATAGCCGAGGTTTAATTTAATAAACTAAACTGCAGTATCTAGATTGCGTATCATTTCATTTTAGTAATTTAGCTTACGATTCCAAAATTGGGATTTTGGGATTAGTTCTACCTCGTTGTGCTAAACTGGTTAAAAAGTGGTAAAATCTTTCACACTACTTAAACTAGAATTAGTGTAATTATACGTAGTTGATTGAATTTCCCTACACGTTAATTAATTCTAAAGTCTAACTTACATTAACTCAGGCTTTTAGCTGCGGTCATTTCAATTTATTTTTTGTAGCTTAAAAATACAATACAATTTACATACAAAATTCTTACCCCAAAATCTTCAACCTTCTTCTGGAAATCGAACACAGTTTTACACAATTCGGCTAAAGTGAAATTCTTCATTCTATTACAGCAACAAACACTCCGGCTCATTTCTCGTTCTTTATCACTTTTTGTTTTTACTACAGCATCGCAACGAGCATCGATCAGCTGACGAGCCTGTTTTACATACAAAACCTTCCAAGATGGATCATATGGGGTTATGGGGAAAAGACTATCCCAATTGTCCATAACAGTCTTAGCAGTTTCAGCTACCGATGGAGTGGAATCAAGTATTTCATCCCGAAATACGGACCCTCGAATAAAATTAGGGTCTTTCTCTAAGCCTGTTGCGCAATAGTGTAGACAGGAAATGTAATCTCCTAATACGTAAGCCAAAGTAACAAGGTTTTCAATACACACCCAGTGATGAGGACTACATTTAAGTCCTTCTTGGAACGCATAATATGCTTCGGCGTGATTCAACAGTTTCACATCGATATGACCCAGGCGTGACCACAATGTCACATTTTTCGGATCCATTTCTACAGCTTCCAATAAAACCTGCTGTGCAGACCCAAGTTTCCTCTCATCAGCAGAATAAACTATACTCAAGTTTTTAAGACATCCGAGTCTCAATTGAAATTGCAATGGTGATTTTTCCTCATCTTCCTGAATTAAGTTTATTAAACCATATTTCACAATTAAAACAGAGAAAAACATGGACAGTACACCATTATAAGTCGTTAACAGACAAAACTCACATTAAGGTAGGCTGAGTCCAGGATTTCTTCCAATAACGTCGTTGCTTCTTCGGGTTTTGACTCACATAGCAGACGCAAAGCTTTGTTATACAATGCGGTAGCATCTTCTTCCTGGTATTATTATTTAAACAAAACTCGGTAAAAACGGACGATTATTCTTACATCATTAGTTAATAGCGCTTAGTCCTTAGTATAAATACAATTAGGCCTTCCCGAGCAATTGCTCAGATCTACTAAGGACTCCCTGGAACTAAAATCTTATGTTGTTATGTGCACCAGATCATATCACTTCAACGCCACTGTGATTTAAACCGTGTCTGAAATAGTTATGTGAGCCTAAACCAATTATTAATATTTAAATCATACCAGCGACTCCCTAGTTGGTTTACTTCTCGCTGTATCATCCTCAGCTTCGCTACAGCTACTGTCCTCGTCATTTAAAGCTCGAAAACGTAACATGTTGAGGAGTGCTCAAGAAATTGGATACTAGCACCAAATATTTTCAATAATAATAACAATTAATTAATTGATTGATTGCAATAATAATTTTGAATTTGTAAGGAAACGATACATAGGCACACTTATAATAACGTTTTTGAAAGTACAGAAAAAGATGAAAATCGCTAATACATGATACAAGCGTTATTTCAGTCGCACATAAATACATTTCATTGGATTTTCTACCACTGTCTTCAAACAAAATTAAATAGTCATCAGACACAAACAAGCAGTGGGCATTGAATAAGCGATTAATAAATAAATAAGGGATATGTGACCTCTAGAAATTAAAAAAGATAGAATTTATTGGGGACGTGCTTTTTCTACCACCGTTTTTACCACCACCGCCAACAAAATCCGTAGAATTCAATCCCCACCACCACCACCACCGCCAACGAAAACCGTAGAATTTAA
>JAQFZE010002708.1:0-13977 GCA_034695245.1 Dicyrtomina saundersi | reverse complement strand
TGTCCGTATCCACCTCCATGTCCACCACCGCCGCCGCCTCCTCCGTATCCCTTCTTATGCCCGTATCCACCCCCATGACCTCCTCCACCCCCTCCATAGCCTTTCTTATGCCCGTACCCACCCCCATGTCCCCCGCCGCCACCACCCCCATGCCTGCACAATGACACAGAAAAATTTAGATTTTAATCATGACTATTTATTGCTGCTGACAGATAATAAGCTTATATTGGATTTGAAAGAATCCCCAATTCCCTGTACTATGTTACTACGGGACATGCCGCTTAGGCCACTAATAGGCCCATTGCAGATGTAATCGCAAAGTGTAATATATATTAAATGTCGGAATTACCCGCCATAGCCTCCAGCCATTGCATAGTCAATGCACACGCAAAGGACCAGGGCTGCCATTATCTGAATTTTTAGGATAGGAGTATAGGAATCAATTAAAATGTTTATTTTTAATGTTTAAATTTGCATAAATTTTTTAGTTGTAAGTAACTAGATATTTCAAAAAGTATAGATTATTTCCTTTTCTTACCATAAGAGCAAGCTTAGCCATTTTAGTTGGTAGAACTGATACGTTGTAGAATGAAGATGTGTGGGAAGGTTTATTTCTGTTTGAAAAATCAACTTAAAATTTTGATATTTGTTGTAGAGTTTTAAACACTATTTTGATGTTTTTTTTCTTAGGTGAGTTTGTCTATTTTTTTGGGAAGTTGTTGAAGAGACTGAAGATAAGATGAGAGAGAAGTGAACTGATGACAATTCCTAGTCCAACCTGAGCTTAAATAGTAGTTGTGACCAACGTTCGTACAATGGAGACAAGCCGCATGCCGCACTGACAGATGATGATGATGATGATGATGGGATATAGTTTCCTTTTTCTTTTCTTCCCCCTTCTATATGTCTTCTTACTTCTTGGCTTCCTTTTTTAACTCGATTTTTGTCTATTTCTGTACAATGAAAACTAACTAGTAAGTACATAAATGACATAATACATGCTATATACATATAATAATCTTCTAAAAAAGAGGAAATTCATATATATTGTTGTACAAACTTGAGCAATTTTCCATGTGGATGTAGACGTACAGTGAATGTGGATGTAAAAGATACAGGTGGAAATTATGTTTTAGATACGCTCTTAAGTGCTGGTTGGTGTTCACGTATTATGTAATATCACACCCTATGGCCACTACTTACGCGACTAGCCTGGCCTATATGCAAAACTGTCAACACAAAGGCTATTAATCCCACAGGCAGAGACAGAGGTGTAATGGTGTAATGTATAGGAACAAAATGTAACTGAAAAAAAACTGATTTGGCTGGCTTTGTCACGGCCCATCGGGCTTCCTCATTTTCCTTTCATTTGCAATCTATAACTTACACGAATGACACATTTTGAACTAAACTAAAGGCTAAAAACACTAATCTAATATGTATACTTGCACTACATTTATTACTATTGCAGATTGCAGATTACCAAAGCCAATGAGATTGACGTTTAGGGAAGATAGCAAAATTACTACATAGCAAGTTACTTTGTAGATTAAATTCAACAATATTTTAAAAGTGGTGTAACGCCGGAAGAGCAATAATACAAAGCAATCTACATAACTACTGAATTCAGTATTTCAGTATTTCAGTATGCGGATAACTGATGAATAAAGCACTCGTTCATTCCTTATTTTTCGAGGTATCATTTTGATCTCATTCTTTAAATCTTGATTCTCATCATAACTGGGAAGTAATTTCGTTTTCTGCCATAAGCAATCCTCACAGTTTCGTTCTTATAGGATTTTTAATTTTGAAACGTGGTGCATACGTTTTTGTAAACTGCGCTGCGCTACTGATGCTCCCTCAGTTCATTATATGTACTGGCATTTTAAATAAAGGAAATTTAAAATAGCTATTGTCAGTAGTAGTCACTATAGTAGTAGTAGGTACTGCTTGTCGCTATGTTTGAATACTTTGAATTACTGTCAAAACTGGGTTAGCTTGCAGGCTGTATGTAGGCCGTTGACACGGCAGTATGAAATTGCACTTTTTCAGATAGCATTTTTAAGTTTTTGTATCTCGTTTTTATTCTAGAATTACATAGTTTTAAAGGAAGTGCTTTTAATTTGTAAACTAATCTTCCGGTTGAGTTGATTAGTGCAAGTCAGAGTGCGCTCGATCATCGCATCGCCAACGCTCGAATCCTTACACTGCAACTGATAGCTGCCATAGTAAAGACAGTTACAACTTGCTTGCCTATATTCTTTATTAGCGGTAATGAAGCATAGCTGTACTTAATTACCTAGTCATTGTTGCTGCTTATTAATTGTGATCCGGCATCATAAAAAACTGACAAACTACGATAATACTACTATCAATTTCTTTCACTGCAAAAATAGCGTATCATTTTTATCATTATCCCAAATCCCGACACTATCACAAAATATTCCCAGTCAATTTTTTATTATTGAGTGCGGGAAACTTTATTGAAGTCGAGGGGAAATTAGATCATTCGGGTTGTCTTTGCATGTTTCAAAAATTAACAAGTTTTGAGAAGAAAATATTACAAACAATTACATCACATACTAATTAAATGTAATATGGTTTTTAGTTTAGGTAAGGTATGAGAAATGATTCTCATCTCTCGATCTGGTGAATAGGAACTGTTTGATGTGATTGGAAATTAAAAAACTCAATGTAATCGCTTAATTTACGAGTTGCTTAATTACAGCTCCACTCTATTACACGTACTGTAACTTGGTTAAATTATAGTTAAAATACGTTTTTGAGTTAAGTGCTAACACACAACGTAAATTACATTATTAGCTGTCATTTTAAAATACTATTCTTCAAGCCCATATCGGATTAAACTAAATATTTAAATTTTAAATAAAACATCTCTAGTATAGATTACGGAATTAGGTACCAAAGTTCAAACCTACATAAATTCTCAGTTTCCACACAATAATTTGTAGCATAATCTCAAACTACATACGTAAATTTAATCATGATCAAGCGACCTGTATAGGAAATAATTTTATAATGATAGCAAGAGTGTGCCAGCAAGATTATATGACCGGTGTAGGGGGAAAACCGTTTTATAAGAGGAAACCCCGCATTAAAACGTATAGGCATCTGACCATGGCAAACAGATACATATGTCCGGTATGAATAGGAAAAGTCGTACTGGGGGAACCGTTATAACGAAAGTCTGCTGTATTCTTCTTTGCAGCACAACAGAGCAGAGTACTAACATAAATACAACTGTTAATTTTCTAAATATGTAAAGACAATTCGAGCGATCTAACTTCACAAACCATTTCTTAAATTTTCCCACTCCCGATCAGTAATAATTGTAATAAAGTTGACTGGGAATATTTTGTGATAGTGATGGGATTTGTGGTAGTGATAAGCTATATATGGCGTGAAAGAAATTTATGGTATTGCAGTTTGTAGTTTATGATGCCGAATCACCATTAATAAACAGGAACAATAATAACTGAAGACCATAACAATGTACAATTACTTACAGTTTAAAATTTTCCGGACGTAAAAGCTACCGAGCCCCACGTGGATCTAGTATCTACATAATAATTACCAATTAATAAAACTTCCAAATGATAGTTTTTATATTTTGCAGTTTCTGCACCTATGTATACTCACGACGCAGGTATTATTATGCAAATAGGTACGTTCACGATGTAAAAAAACGCGTTTTGGCTGCATAGCAATTGGCGGTAAGGGGGTGGAAGCCAAAAGGCTGTTAATTATTTACACTCATTCAATTTTAATAGAGCGGTATAGGACCTTTAGGACCGCAATACTGCGGTAGGATCAATTTGAGGTCGCTGGAGTGGAAATTATATTCGTACTTTTTTATTAAAAATTATTTATTGAACCAAAACAATTCTTAATGTTATATGCTTAGAGTTTAATAAGAGAAAATTAAAGCAGTATTGATACAGAGTAAAATCATTGTTAATTAAAGTGGTTGACGGCTGGCATTTGTGGGTCTCCAACGCTTGTAATGATGTCCTTGGAACTTATTGTAATTTGGTTATTATAGTTTTTTGAACTTGGTAAATTTTACACGTACACTCCACTATAATATGCAGATGTTCTTATTCTTAAATAAAGCACCACTTTAACACTTTTTTTTTAAACTAAATTTTATTATGATTAATTTTCATTGATGAAAGCAACTCATAGCATTATCAGCTGTATTTCGATGAGGGTTATCCTTATATTGGAATGGTATAAATAATTATATGCTTGAGAAAATCCAGTTTACAAATTCGTTTCAAAATATTACTTTATTATTATGTACACGCATATAGTTTTTATTTACAGGGAAACAATTATTATATTATCAACTATTAAAAAATCACAGTGTAAACATAGATGAGCTACATATATATTTTGAGAGACAAAAAGAATGACTTCTAGCTACGTTAAGAAATAAACTGTGTAGGTATTCCATTTATAGGGAAATATGCAGAGGAAATTTGTTAACAGACAAATTCTACAAAATATAATTATGTAAGTATCAGTAGATAATAGTTGACGAAGTAACTTTACTACATCTGCAGATAAACTAATTAACTTAAAAAACTATTTCAGATTAGGATTAAAATCAGTGCTTATCCGTATAGAGAACAAAGAAGAAAAACTTGAGTGGAATGTTAACAGGAAATATGTAAGTAAGGTAGGGAGAGAGGGAGGAAGGTAGGGAGAGGGAGGAATTGTACATACTTAATGTGTGTCAAGTAGTGGCATCATTAAGTCATTACAGTTTGTATTCTAAGTAAAGTTAATACGTTTAGTAGTTAAGTAATTGTAGTTGTCGAGAGTTCGGTAGTCAAATAAAGTAGTGGATAATTTGGATGGGAAGGATGAGATAAAAAAGGCTTATTAAATTTCCCTAAATATTTTGTACACTATACTGATTTAGTATCACCAAAAACAAGACAAAGATTGAGCGCATTGATATAAGGAAGATATAAGAATACAAAAACATATTGCTGCTAATATATTATTACTATTACTTCAAACTTTGTAAAATTACACAAAAGTAATTATTAAAATTTAAATGTCTACAAAATTGCATTGATGCCTGGCCTGGCTCAAACCGTAAATTGAATATATAGTGAACGGTAAACCTATTCGCTAAAAGTAATACCTATATAACTTAATCTTTTTAAAGTTACAATTTAACACGATTAATAAAAGACTACAAAATTTACTAGAATAAAAGAGCGTTCTCGTACAGAGCGTAATACCTTACCTGTGCATTAGCGTTTAAACAATAATTATTATAAAAAGAAAAATCAAAAAAATGCTCTCACAAGGTTTGATTGAAAAAATTGAACAATAAAATAAAGTACCTAATGTAGAAGTGTAGAAAATTGTAATTAATTGTGAGACTAGAGAACCCGCAGGAACAAAATTATTTCACACGCGTCAGATATAAATTCCAGAGTTCAGGAAACCGGTCCGGTTTTTTATGATTTACAAGCCATATAGTAAGTAGTTGTAGAAAATGGGACAGAGAAGGAGATGAGATTTATTTAACTTTAATTTTCTTTGCACAAGAAAACTCACTCTTTTTTGTCCTATTATCCATGGCCGTATCTATAATAGGGAAAATTATGCATTATTTATAGTGCGTAAAAACATGGAAAAAAAGTGAAACTTTCTGTATGACTATAAGAACTTACCCTCCACCCCCATGTCCGCCACCGCCGCCGCCGCCATAACCCTTTTTGTGTCCATATCCACCGCCACCGCCACCACCTCCGTATCCCTTTTTGTGTCCGTATCCACCACCACCACCACCCCCGTGCCCGTATCCACCACCACCGCCTCCGTATCCTTTCTTGTGTCCGTATCCACCTCCATGTCCACCACCGCCGCCGCCTCCTCCGTATCCCTTCTTATGCCCGTATCCACCCCCATGTCCTCCTCCACCCCCTCCATATCCCTTTTTATGTCCATAGCCACCACCGCCTCCACCACCACCTCCGTAGCTGCAAAAGTTTAGTAATAAAAGTAATGTTACAAATAAAATCCTTGCACATGGTCCACATAATGGTAAACTGAATTTATGGTTGATTTTTAAAGACCGCTAATTACTTACCCTCCATAGCCCCCTGCGTCCGCGTATTGGATACAAACGACAACTACCACAGCGAACAATGCCTAGGGAGAAAAAAAATAGTTTATTTTATTAGTAACAATTTCTGAAATTTTGAATTTCGTTCATAAAAATGTACGAAATGTCAGTAACTGTTAACTAGGTAGTAAATTAATGAATAAGTAATACTGATTTAAAATGGAATTTACCAATAAAGCTAGTTTAGTCATTGTTGTAAGAAAATTATTTTTGAAGTTGGAAAATTTTCAAAACTCAAATCAGAAAACTCAATAAATGATGTTAATTGATGATTTTAGTTATTTTTTAAAAAATTTGAATTTTTTTTATAATAATCTGATACTCTCCTGAGATCTATGAGATAACAGAAGAGAAGGTAGAAGTGAACTGATGACAAACTAAGATTTTAGCCGAGCTTATATACTCAGATCTTCAACACTAATGCTCCCAGTGTTTATTTACTGTGTTGAGAAACGGAAACTTTGGGGTGCTTGTTGACGGAATCGCGGACCACTTACGATTTGTGAACGCATATAAATTGTATAATAGAAAAAATAAATGGTATAGAGCTATTCCCTATGTATAAGTAAAACCCCTCTAAAAAAAATGGATTATCTTCAGTATAAGTATCTAAAAGTAATTTGTGTTTAAATTGTATATGTGACATAGGTACGTCATTTTTTAATTTGGCTTTTTCAGCTTGAATAATTATGATTTGTAGTAGCTATACATCCAACTACAACACAGCACTTGTAATGAATGATCGTAACTAGCAATAAGTATAGTGGCAAAAATATAATATGATATTAAAAGTGTAGTTTGGTAGGATACAGAAAATGGACATGGATATAGGATATGGGAAATGGAAATAGGAATAGATGTGTCACGAGATAATATTCTCAACAATGGAGACTCAGAATAAAAATAGATCGTGTTATGTAATCTCAATTTGGGTTTGTTATAATCTTTTTCAGAAAAGCAAGAAGCGTGGAATGGAGTCAAAGGCAAAAGTAGACCCAAAAAAATTCCGGTAGTCACACCATATAAGTACATACCACAACAAGGAACCCAACCCAGCAAAAACAGCAGCATCAGCATCACACACAAAAAAACGAGGCAGATCGAAGATCTTATACTACAAGTATAGAGAATCTGAATTGCTCACACTGCTGAGACTCCTGACCGAGTTGACAGCTGATCGTATCGCACTACTACTATTACAGATTTTCCAAGTAAATTAATGTTAAATAAAGTAGCCAGATACCTCTACTACTGTCACGGTCCATTAAGCTATAATACGCCGCTTCAATACTTCACTATAGGTATGCAATAAATTATAGCTTAAATTTAAAGTGCTTCAAGTCTTATATAAATGTAATATATTGTCATATGATCTCCTTCCTGATTTTCCTTTCAGCTCTTCCACATCTTCAACATAATTGTGAACCCGCATAGAATGACTAAGAGAAAAAAGTGCAAGTGTTCGATAAACGTAACATTATTCACAGTCAGAATACATCGCCCGATTATATATCATCATAAATATCATCAAATATATTTAATTTTTGTGAGCATTTCAACAGTTGGCAAAACTGCTATACTCCATGCCACGATGATGCCACCGCACCGCCACCATCAATGGAGATCAAAAGTGAGAAAAAGAATGGGTGATTGGAAAATACCTACCTACCTATCTGAAAATCATATATTGGTATAATTATGTAACAATCACCCTTCCGATGAATTTTGATCTTTTATTCTATACACATAACACTTTTACTGATATATGTGTCACCTCCATTCCCGAATGAACCACTGCACTGTACTGACGACTCCCAGGACCCAGGACCTAAAAAAAGCAACAGGTAATTTGTTTGATTATTGTAAATTAAATATTATCACACACAATTTTACACAATTACATATTATTTGATCAGGAGTACCAATTTGAAATGGGTTTTGATATATCAGCGCAGATAAATGGTTTTTGCGTACAGTGTACTTACTTAACTGTTTGTTCCAAATAGCTATGGTTACGTAGGAAGGAAATTGTTTCAAAACTCGCTCAATTTAACTCATGATAGAAATCATATTTAAACTGAAGGAGGGTCCTATATGCCTACATGAATATGCAAGCCTGATATAACGCCAACGCCAACATTGGCTCTTTTACTAAAATTATATATTAGGTGTTTCGAAACTAGCATTGCACATATAATTATATGCTATCAACCCGATTAGCTATGACTAAACTATTGTGTCAAAATAGATCTTATGCGATATTTTTAAATGATATAGTAAATACAGATGTAATTATTAGGTTGATTAAAAACGATCTCAAATCGTGAAATCTTAAACCTCGACAGGTTTTTATTTAATGTTTCCAGCGTTTTTTTAAAATTTTACTTCCTACTTCTTATTATACCCAGGTAATTGGTAATCTTTAGAACACTGTAATATGGGAGAGAGACAGTTACAAGAAAATATTATAGTGTAATATAATATCAATTATCAACTTATAATATTTTCGTGTACTCGACTTTTAATTGACTTAAAATTTGAAAAACCACATCAGTAAAAAAGATGAAACGATTAATAAGGCAATATGTTCAGGTCTAGGCAAAAAATAAATATCGGTAGTAATCATGTATTTGTATGTAAGTACTAGCTAAATCTTTAATTATTGCCTACTGCTTGCTTGCAATACCTTATAGATACTATTTTTTTATAGCGTTAAAATCTACGCTACATGAACCGATTGCCAATTATTAATATCGATTGTCGATTATCCATATCGCCACCAAAACCCAAGAATTTGTATTGCAAAAATAACAATAATAAACATAGTGTAAGTCGTGAGGTTGAGCAGTATACATTAACAGTAATTTGCACCATATTTAATTGGAAACAACATTTTTTTTTTACTTTTTTTACTACGTAAAATTGTGTAATACATAATTTGAGCTTGTTAAATGTTAAGGCATTTGATATTCTTTTAGAGGATTATTGAATTTTAAGTTGTCTATATTTACAAACCTAAGGGAGATTGGGCCAGACTAGGACCTCGTATGCATCCTGCGATCAGGCACATATCGTAGGTGAAGAATCATTTTGGCATAAGTCCAGTGCACAGCTAGTGTGATCTAATCGTAGTTGTAGGCTATGAGGTAGCCAAGGAATTATTTGAGACGCCCGCAGCGCCCAAGGAAACAGTTACATAAATGTAGGTAAGAACATAAGGGGTATTTTTTTGATGTCGGCTTAAATTTTTTCTAAATTCAATTGACTTTTAAAAACATAATTTTACAAAGATGTACTTACAACAGAATGATTTTATCAATGGACTAGACTTGCACCAAAATGATTCTTCACCCTCGATACGTAATTATATTAAAATTTAGTATATATAATTATAGTATTATAGCTACGTGCAATTGAATTTAAGTAGGAAATTACTTGGCTCTATATCTTTGGCTGTAGAATGTACGAGAATTTGCAAAAAATTGATATACACAGTCAGACCAGCTTTAGCATGAGAATCTATATGAAAATGATGCAATTAATTTTAGGAATCATATCAATATCACAATATTATTGTGAAATTGTAATAATAATTATTATTATGACTATTGTAGGTAATTTTATTGGATTGCGTAGAACAGTATGTTTTTCGATGTCGATGTCGACTTTGACGTCGACGTCGATATCGCATATTCAAAATTATTAATTTATTAAATTTAGTATATGTGTATATGTCATATGTGATGAATGTACCATATAAATATATCGTAAAGCGTAGCGTATAGCACAAATAAAAGATGAAATTAAAAGAAATTACGATCAGCGTCTGAGAATCTGACAGAAGCAAAAAAAACAAAATGAATGACGAATTATATGAATATGACTGCCGCCGATGTCGTTGGTGAAGTTGATATGACGGCGACAAAGAAGTTTAAAGTAGAAGCGTCCAACCTCAATTCACGGTTGTTTCAAATTTCACGGATTACTTTTTTTTCTCTGTTGGGGAAACGGATCAGGATGAACGCATTCACTCTCACTAGGAGGTTGAACTCACACGGCGGTTGTTGTTGTTGTTGTTGGTGTTCAGTGTTCACAAGTTATAAGTTGTTCTTGTTCTTTTGTACTATCTATATATAAATATATAGGGGCATGCATACTGCGTATGCATTTTAATATTTTTGCTATATTTCCCAGATCAGGAAGCGTATAGGAAACGTAAAAAATTTATAAAGATACAAAAATAATATTACAATATATACATATTATGCAAATGCTTACAGCAAAGATCGTTCATTGTAGTTGTAGTGGAATAATAATGAAAAAAGCGAAAATAGACTAAACTGAAAATAGCTACCAGCAAGAATGTAAAATTGGTTTTGTTCCTTCTTTAAAAGTATAGTATAGTAAATGAGAGTACATGAGGACCTAAACCTAAGATTAAAATGCGCATATTTGCGACCGCTACTGTGCCGCACTGTCACCGGAGAAGACAGATGAAAGTATGCATTTTTTTTTTGCAGATCATAACAATATGTATTTTTAAAAAATAATAATTGTTTGAGATAATTGTTAGCATATATTCTAGCTTCCTGGCTCTTTGTTCATAACATTAGAGTGAATCATAACCATCATTATACAGAATTCATTATAGTCTGTCAAAAAGAACCATAAATGATTGTATATACGATTGGCATTGGGCCAACTGGACGTGGAAAGTATTATACTTAGAATATTATTACAATACAATGTTTTGAAAATTTGGAAAGCTACACACAATAAAACATTTAAAATAATTTAACTAGCACGAATTTTGTTTTTTTATAGAATTTCACGAAAAAAATTAAACAATACACATGTATGTGTAATAAGTCTCAAAGGTAGGCTGGAAGCTTTGCTATTTTTTGGAATAGTTTTCCTACTTTCACAAAAAAAAATAGTTAATAATTAATAGAAATATCTGGAACCAAAGATTTATTGTTAATAATACAAGTGGGAACACTTAGATAGTAGAACTTATTGAATTTATTTAGCAACATTAGTTCATGCGTACTGTCAGCAGTATTTGTTTGTAAATTGACAAGCGTATGCGACAATAATTACTGAACCAAGGAACCAACATAATATGATATATCGTCTGTGAAGAACCAAAATGGCTCATTTCCAATTTAAGCTAGAATTAAAATGAGCTATGTCAAAAAATACAGTAAATAAGATACATGCTTACAATGCTAATCGCGAGTTTCTAAAATGAGCAAATTGTCCTATTTACATATTTTTGAAGAGGTCAAAATGTTCTCATTAAGTGTTTTTTAAAAGTGTAAAATGTCCTATTTACATGTTTTTCAAGAGTGCAAAATGTCCTATTTACATGCTTTTTAAAGAGTGAAAAATATTCTATGTTTACTTGTTTTTAGGAAAATGCACAGGGTTCTATTTTAATGCTTTCATAAACATGGTATTTTAATTTTTTCTGTTGATAGAGTATTTTGTTTGAAACTAGAAATGGATATGGGTCATTTTGGTTCTTCACAGACGATAAGTATATAAGTATGTACATATATAATATTTGTATTTTATGTAGGTACCTAATTCAAAACCAATTTTTAATTTGCTTCTATATATTTCAGTATATCAGTAGATAGCCACGTGCTTAATTAACACCATGCTATTCCTAATGAGATAATTAACCGAGGAGCCATGCAATTAGGATTTAAGTCATGGCTAAGAGCAACGTGGAGTTTTCGTTCATGCATTCTTATCGTAATCGTAGCTTGAATTAATCAATATAAAATTATTATTACAATTTGCATAAATGCAAACAAACAACAAGAAAATCCCTGTAGAATACTTCACGCCTGTCGCTGTCTGATCTGGTATCGATATGATTATGAATATTATACGACTGTGTAAATGTGGTATGTATCACTTAACGATCACGTCAAAATCCTACCGTTCAGAACTGCATAGAAAAATATTTAAATACCATATAATTTCCAGTTTAAAGTTGGTAAATTCCAGATCAGAGATCCATCCATAAAGTGCATGATAAATTGATTTATGAATGATTGCCGGCGGATTTGGCAGATCTCTGTCGCCTCCATCCGTCCTCTTGCATAATTAACATAATTAATTATTAAATTAGTTTTAATCAACTTTATTTTTTATTTACTCATACTTACAATAATACTCTATTTACATTGTGTACATATACTTGTATTTAATAACAAAGAGTTTATATATCTATTTTATATTCCTATAAGTTTTAATTAGGGAATGTGTATGTCCAGTTCAATTTCATTTGCATTGAAGGATATACACTTAAGTATTACTTAGGAAATTATTTAGTCTATTCTTTGCCATGCCATGTATTATTACAACGTCATTAAACTGTTTTTGTTTTTCTATTACGAGAAGGTATGGATATTAAAGCCAATACCGATGTCGATTCACAATCTTGATGTTCCATATATGTATAAGTAATTCTTGCAGTACTTATAATACTAGATAAATTGCAATTTATTTTGTACGCACGAACCACGTATTAATAATAATAATAGTAGTGCCAAGAACATTAGTAAAATAATAGTGTATGTACTTGTAATATTAATTTATTATGTAATAATTGTATATATAATTATATTTTATGATTAAATTACATCAGATTTTTAGATTCGTCCTTCCCTATCCTTCCCGACTTTATAAGCTTTCTTCCAGATTTCACAGAGACATACTGTGGAATGGAATCGATAAAAGATGGCAAGCGGCATAGAGATGTCAGTTATAATGGTCCATGCCCAAATCCCATAGAATTCCAGTTGAAGTGGGTGACTATCCCCACGAGAGTTTTCTAATGTATGGATCAGCCACATTGCTAAATTCCCCACAAGGAGGAAAGTGACCACTTCCCGGCCCGGTTTCCGACTGGCTTGCTCCGCTGTGGCTGGAGACCTTTTACTCGCATCGATAATGAAGAGAGTTTGAAGGAGGAGTTGGATGAGAGAGGCTAGGGCTGTCATTAGAACCAATTTATTGTCCTTAATCGTCGTGAATTGAGCCCCAATGATCGTGAAGACGTTGTAGATTAAGGAGCCCGTCTGGGCTACTACCAGCAGAATATTGTCAAGTTCCAAGTTCTTCCCTTTGTCGAATCGAAGTTCACGGACCTGTAAAGACAGAGAAAACAGTTCTATAGCATCGAAAAGGAAAATATTTAAATTAATTGTTGCTGCCATTTTTATTAAATTGTCAGATACAGTTGGCAGTTAAGGGTGTATACAGAACACAGAATGATTTAAAATGCACGTATCAAAGAATATTTTTACCTGACACATTCCAAGAAGAACGGCTAAAGTTGTGATACTGTACACAACAATCTCCACAATATTAACTTGCATTACAGCTAAATGTCCATAGCCTGGACGACCATGGAGAACCATGTTAATAATTAAGCTCATGATTGTTAAAACTAGGATCATAATTCCAAGGAAGAGCCCTTTGTTAGAGCCGGCACAGTCCACTGTGTAATGATGTGGGGATCTTACTAAGCCAGTCACCTACGATTTTATACAACACCAAAATGTCATGTATATACTAAGAATTTAGTTAAGGCAATCCAAGGCCCGATAATGCGGCCAGCGCAGGCAGCCCCCGCTGCTTGAATTTTCAAAAAACATGTAAATGCAACATTTTGAACTTTCCAAAAATATGTAAAAAGAATATTTTGACATTTCCAAAACATGCAAATAAATTTTTTCTCACATTTCAAAAACATGGAAATAAAACATTTTCCACTTTTCTCAAAACATGTA
>JAQFZE010002707.1:0-13978 GCA_034695245.1 Dicyrtomina saundersi | reverse complement strand
ATTTTGCTTTACCAAAGAAAACCATCAATAAAATCTAAATGGGGGTTTTCGTATGGAAACAAATTGCTGCCTAAAAGCTATTCCCTCGTCCGGTCCTGTTTCCTAACATATGTAATGTCCTTATAGAAACGCTAATTTCTATAATAAACAGGCTTCCCGCTTGACATCCCTCTACCCACTAGTATAGTGTCCCAACAAAACCACCAGAATCGAACCGTCAACAGCTTTAAAAAGTCCCGACTCCCGAGTCCCTGAACTCCGATAACATATTATGGCAGACCGTAGAAACCTGTGTGCTTCTGCATGTAACAAAACTGTGCGTAGTCTAGCAATTTCCCAATACGCTATATAGTAGTTGCTATCTACAAAAATAATTATTCAATCCTATAAAAATGAAACTACCCTGATTCCTGATAGTCCAATAAATATCCTAGCAAAATGCGAAATGAATTTACGAGATGGAAAATTCTCATGCTTCATGAGATGGAAAATATAGACTCATGTATATGCTCCTTTTCACCATCATTCCATTGATTTCCTTTGCTTTTCAGTTCCCCATAGTATTGTATGTGGAGAGAAAAAAAAAATCGAGCTTATTGAACTCCGTGAGTGAAAGAGTGAGAAGTGCGTAAAGTAGGGATTATATAGTTTTATAAAGAAATTCAGGAGTATTTATTATTATGTAACTGGTACTGGTGTGGGTATACCATACCGTTTAGCGATAAGAGGACGTTACGTGTGTATAAAACTCTTTTGAAAAAATGGGATGATCACACACAATATATGTTGAAACGTTGGGAGTAATGACGCAGCTATTATCATAGTGATTTGATGATTTGAGTGGTGAGAAAATAAGGTGGATGCTATATAGACAGCTTACATTTTATATCGATACACTATACCCAACACTATATACTATTCTTGAAGAAGACACATATATATTATAGAGCTGGATGGAAAGGCAAAGTGAGCTGCTTTGAGAGCCACATAAACCGTGAACTGTCTTATCAATGGATATAATACTGCAAATTATGTGCATACCACATAGTTTCAATCCTTGCAAGTTCCCTGGCATTATAGTCTACCCAAGCTTATCTGACTAACGAGAGGATTTATCTCCAAGAATTTTTGCAAATATATCCCAGTTCAACTCTAAACTCTGTCCACATTCCTCACTATTACTCAGCCTAGGGAATATCTGTATAGTGTAGAGCTACTTTACTAGCTTTAACACAGATTGAGCAGCAAAGCGAGTAGTGAATTTTCTAAAAGTAAGAGTCTGTTTAAATCTATTTTCCATCCCATATATTGTTATTGTATTTTACACCCACGTTGCTCTTTTTATTCTTGCTCCGCGGCTCCCATGCTGACGTATTTGTATGGGTAAGGATATAGATAACTTAATAATGTTTAGTACTACCTGCTATATTGAAATTCCTACATACAGTAAACTACGCAGCTATATTCAATTAAATGATATAGGACGTTAGTTAAAACGTGGGACGTGGGGAAAAAGCAGACGTTTTTTGCCTGGTGCAGTACGGCAGACTTTTCCAATTCGTAATACTAACTATGGAAATAGTAATAATGCTATAATCAGCATTTAATTTTTTATTTGCCAGTACAACATTTCTATTGTTTGCCAGTGCCATAGCAGTGAGCAAATTTCCATCCTAAATCATTTTTGAGCCTTAAATTAGCTAACAAATATATTTATGCCTTCCAAATTATACCTCACAAAAATTCATATTTTATATTTTTTTTTATTTAAAAAAAAAGATTAGATCGAACTTCAATCCACGCATTGCCACGTACCATTGGACCAAAACCAAAGTCGAAGCTACAAAAAGTAGATAGCTATGCAACAGACTGAGGAGAATCTCGCAAAGAGCCAACTCGTAATTGAGTAGAATCATAATCATATAATCAGACATAAGACAAGTACCTACTATACATCAAGCTGCACAAGAGCACAAGGCATGCTTCGATTTGACAGTAATGTCTATTATCTATTTCAGATTTAAGATAGGGAAAGTGATAAAATTGAGAATTAAGCCGGTGTATAATATGTTTGATACACCTCAAGTATGATTTTATGATGATCGTTTTAGGTTTTATGCCATATTCTCTCAAGTCTTAAAGAGATAATCGCAGATAGGTGATGCTATAGCATTAACGTTAACATAATATCCACTCATTTACAGCAGTACCTTAGCTATATATGTATGTACACCTACATATTATGTTCGGCAGTACGAGATGCATTGGAGTCTGTACAGATTGTTGTGTGTCAGTGCCGGTGCCGGTGTTGGTGCGAGAGTCAGGAAAGTCAAAGACACCGACCGTCAGCTCAAGATACACATCGGAATGATCTGACTCAAGAACTGAAAAGGCCCAATATGTAATAGTAATTGTAGTAATAGTATCAATATATGCAGATGTACATCCTCCTCATCATCTCCTTCTCCTATGTACTTGGTGATTGCACAAAAGGAAAAGCAACGTGGACTATTTTACGATTCTTTTAGTAATAGTTATTACACATGTACCTATGTCATATTAGTTCAACCCACCATAGGAACCAAAATTCAAATATTAAATATTGCTTTTAAAAATTGAGTAGTACCGATGAGTAATACAAGAATACGAGAGTAGGACTGCACTTTACAGATGATGATTATTATTATTAGTCTTTACTTTCCAAACTCAAGATAAGCATTATTAAATTTTAATTGCACATGGAGAGAGAAACATAAAAGAGAGCCGATGCCGATGGAGAGCTATTTGGCAAACATAATTAAAATACATAATCGTCTGTCGTAATTTGGAATCGTAAACATATAATACATCGTGTATGACGATATGACGATCCAAAATTCAAAGTCAAAAATATTATTATTATTAGCTTATTTTGTGTTGAGAGTTTTTAATCAACTCATCAAATAGTACAAAACTTTTAATCAAGAGCTTGCTTCAAATCATTCACAAAATCCAAATTGAGCCTATCTGAAAAAAATTATTAGTTCCAATAGATTGAACTCGTCTACCACTGACTGCTGACAAAACGAGGATGACCATAACATAATATAATATGGATGGTCGTAATTATTATATATGCCTTAAGTGTTTCTATACGAAATCGGTGTAGAAAATGATTTTCGATACATTTTTTGTTATATGGTGCCTTTAACAACTTGAGAAGAATAATAATAATGGATTCAGAGTTTATGGGATGCGATGGCTTTTGAGATTATAGATTCTAATTATTCTAATTCTAATGCTTGCCACATTACAACTCCTATTACTATTACATCCACTCTATAACTACTAACTAGAATCACATATTCTTAATGATAATCATGGGAAGGAAACGTTTTAAATATTTAAAGTTTCACACTAGTACTAATCATTTTTCATTTACAATTTATAATTTACACCTTCCCCTTTTTTATGGGCTAGAGGAGAAGTCACCAGTACCAGGCACCAGGCACCAGGCACCAGTCCCCAGACCAGACTATTAGAACATGTTACACACGGGAAGGGAATATGAATACAGTCTAATCGTACAAGATATTGATAAAGTTAAATTTCAAACGCAAATTAAAGGGGTAGATTTTCTGGATCTTTCAACCATTTCAATAACCATCACCATCACCGCCCAACCATTTACACGCCTTATGTTGTTTACAGCAAAGTGCAACTGCATTCTTCATCATGCATACTTTATTATAGTGTAGTAGCACCAAGGAGAACGAACGCGACACCAACACCGACACCGACCCCAACTACCTACATTCTACATATAATAATTTAACGATTCTACTAAAAAATATTAACGCTTTTTGAAAAAATAATTACTACTGCATAATATTTATGGGCTCAAACCCAACTTTTTGTTCTCCTTGTATTCAATAATACAAAACCATAATAATTGTAATTTTAATTACATCATTATATCAGTATTATTTAAAATCATAATCCGACATAAAATCACACATATATCAACTCTTCAGAATGGTTATAAGTTATGTATAAGTCCTATAAATTCCAAATATTCATAAAATCTTTTTATTTCCAACTTGTTCTTGAATTCGAAATATCTTCCTACATACGCTCCCATATACAGATAGGCTACACTTCCCAATCCCAATCACATTATGAGTAATATGAAAATGAATTGAACAATGCAGTAATTATAATAGTAGTTTAATCATTTGTAAAATTGCCTGTATAGGAATCCTTATCGTTTTCTGTACACATAACAAGTATGATTATCCAAATTAAAATAAACTGAAGAATTGAGATTTACGAATTATGAATTAGGAAAAATATTTCTACTACTATTAACTTATTCTGATTACTGATTATGAATGATAAGAAAAGAAGACTCAAATTTGGTCTAAACAGAATGAGCTTTTGGGTTCATCGTGCTTCCCCACAGTCCCAGCAGTCCACTCTCTGACTCTGACTCTGGAAAGTCCATGTAGCCAAAAAAGAAAAGCAGCAATGAGTATATATCTATACAATTTCATACAAACATATAGGGCTTTCTGATCTCCTCCTATTATGTAGACTCACGCTTATATCTCCGCATATTATAATACAGAGTGAAAAAATTCATAACAATTCATTCTTTGAAGACTCTCTGAGATTTCAAATTCAAATATTAACATAGAGATGTATACTTAACTAGCCATTCCAATTGCTTATTGATATTCTATTGCTATTAAGCTATATATGCGCGGACTCCCTTCCTATACTATACTATACCATATACTATGCTATGGTAAAATAAAAGTAATAGGGATGTGATTGTGACGCAGGTGTGCGCATATAAAATTTACTCAATCACTTCTTGCAATCTGTTTCTCTTGTGTTATCAGGACGGAGTCTCCTTGGGTTGTACAGTATGTTGTTGTACGAGTGAGTGAGTGTGTGTGTAGGTAGGTAAGTACCCGAGTTATTTGCATATTTGCATATCTAGTACTAGTAACGAACGAGTAACGAGCGACTGGCTGTGGCCTGAGTGCAACAGCTATGCTATACAGAGTCAGTATGCAATTGCTTTGCATGCCAGACTAATACTGCACAAGATTCTTACATGATTGTTAAGAGAACGAGTCAGAAAATTTGATTGAACTTCAATGGAAATCAAGTGCGGAGAAGGATGTTTTAATAAACATTTTTGTTGTTGATGAACATCGAATAGAACATAGAGAGCATTGAATTCGTGACTAGAAAAAGGATTGAGCATTGAACCATTGGTGGTCACATAATCTTTCATACTCGTTGACCATTTATCCAGCAGCCCCATGCCCCATGCCCCATGCCATACCATATGAAATGAACATCCGTACCTCACCAAAAAACCTCTGACTTTGACTTTTGCTTTTGCAGATCGCAGCAGCTCCGCTATAGAAGGGACTGAGAGCAGACTCAAAACTGAATGTATAATATTATTATTATTATTATGTTCCTACATAATGTGAATACAGAAGGCTGGGGAAAATGTACGTGCATACGTGATTCGGATTAATCTACACTAACATTCTACAGTATGTGGATATACAAGTATCTTATGCTACGTATATGCGTGTAATTTGTGTACAGTACGCACAAAATCAGTGAAGCAGTCGTCTTCTCTTGACTTATGGCTTGATTCTATTGAGCCTTGAGTCCTATGCCTCAGAAATTTACATTACATTCATTATTGGTAGGAAAAGTCCCAAGTCCAACGTCCAAAAGTCCAAGATAATGCCGCAGAAAAAGGCAAAAGTCAAAACTTCAAAAGTGAGAGACGAGGGAGCAGCGGAGGAACTACTTGCTACTTTTTAAACCGGACTATCTCATCAGTAGTAGACTGAAGGAGAGTGGCTCATAAATAATGCGACTTTTCCAATACAACCAATATATAATCAGTATTTAATGACTGTAGCGTGATCCGTCATTCTCATATTCCGAAAAAATTAGAAAAAAATTAACAGCAAACTCTTGTTCTTTTCCTCTCCATTTTTTTTTCTCCTCCAACACTCTTTTCTATCCCCTGTCTGTATTAGCACAGCAACAACTCTAACATTAAGTGCAGTAGGCAGTAGTAGGTAGGTACTTTATGTTATGCCTCGCACTCCTATCCTAGAAAGATACCTACGCAGGTCCTGGTCCAGGTCCTACTGATAGACATAATCAGGATGAGTGTAATTATGTAAGTATGCACAATACTAAACCTAATAATTCCATTCCGGATATGTTGAGCAGACATTTAAAAAAATATGTAAAATCAAGTTTCAATTTTCAAATTTCAATCCAAATGCAAATGAAGTAGGTATACTGATATCAGTAGGCAGGTACTTTACTACTGTAGCGGTGGTCCTGGTCTGCCCCCGCACTTTTACAGACAATTCATAATGGAGAAACTGAAACTTAAGGACTGATATAGATACGTACAATCTACAACTTACATGCCATGTGCTATACTAATAATGGGAATCATTTTTGAAGAATTTCAAGTCACCCATAGAATTTATTACGCTGCTCCCTTTGTGATTGTGGGGTGACTTGCTTAACTATACTCATGCTCAATACCAACAACTGTTGATCCTTTAGAATAAAACTACGAACTAAGCAAATTTTTAAAAACATTTTAGATGCAAATATTTGTTAAGATTTGTCATACAGAAAAAATAAGGAAAATGCTTAATTACCATCACAATCACATGCTAAGAAGTGAGAGATAGATATACCTATAGCGACAAATCCTCAACTAAAGGCAAAAACTTCAAAGGCCACCAACCAGCTCCAGCTATATACCTATATGATGTCTAATACTAACAAGATTATGAGATCATCATAATATTATTATGAATAATAAAATTAAAGTATCAATATCTCAAACTTTCAATTCTGAGTATTTTTCACAGGATTTTGCCGAATATGTAAGTACCTTACATGGGGAAATATCAGTATTTGTAGAAGAGAAAAAAATACAAGAAATTGTACAACTTCATCGTTTAAAGTTACTTCGTAGTTTTAATTTAATACGCAAAATTATTCAATGTGCCAATCCAACATGAAATCTGTACAGTTTATACTTTTAGTTCACGTCTGCCGTTTTTTTAAACGTACACAACCTTGGCCTTTGTGTAATCAAGCGAAACTTCTAGGAGATTGCGGCAAAGAACTTGAACTCATCCGCAGACTCCAGCCAACAGTGCAGTATATATCAGTAGGTACATGCATAAGTGATAAGAAGAAGCAGATTCGAATTCTAAATCTTGCAAGTAGGTAATTTATGAATGCATAATATATTCTCTTTCTTTTTTTTTTTGCTTTTTTACATAATTATGCAATAGCGTTCCCCAAATACAAATACAAATACATATTACGTGAATATTATTGTACGTATCTTGCTTAAATTTAAATTGCTATGGATGTATACCAGCTGCAACCATCTTTACTTTTTTATCCCTGCATATATATTACATTTAGGTAGGTACTTCAAGTGTGAGTGTGATATTTTGTCGTCGTCGTAGCATCTACTTATGTATTTTTCAGACATAAACATTCATGTATGTAGGAACATGGGAAGAACCTATCTTGTGGTGTGTTGGTAGTTTGTTGTTTATCTCATAAGTAATTAATTTTTACAGTAATAATAATAATGATGTTTGGAATATATATCTCCCTTAGCACTCGACTTCGACTCTTTGGCTTTGGAGTTTGGACAGACGTCAATGCTCGTCGTCTACCCATAATAAATAATAATGCGCATTCCAATGTTTACAGTCTATTTGGTATTAGGAAAAGGAATTAAAATTACTCTTTCCCATGCAGTATGATTTAATACTATTATATATTTTAAGTACTTAAATATTGGCCAAAGTTAATGGATAGTATAAGTCATAATAAAGACGAGTGACAAATTAAAGAAGGCAATGTAATTTCCCTCCTCACTGCAACAAGCATGACACACACACAAAATACAATTTGTCACGAAAAGTCAAAGGACATACCGATTCTATGATGTCATATTATAATGCATTCGCTTATGTCCTAATTGTATCACTAAGTTTCTTTTCAGTTGGAAATACAGATTTTTTACAGTAATACTTTCCTCAAATATTTTGACTGAATTAACGCTATGCATTAAGAGCCGATCTGAGCCGACTGAAAATCAAAATATTTATGCCAAGCATCGGGCTGCATTTTTGAGACTGTGTGACTGTGACTTTGAAAAATACTAAAAAAAAAATGAAACTGCACAAGTTGAAGAACGTAAACGTAACCATAGCTAACCAGCAGCAGCAGTAGGATGAGCGTCATAGTAGTGCGATTGCTAGTGAGGAGACACAATACAATAGAAAGCATCAATAGAGCTAATAAAACAGTGGGAGAAAGACGAGCAAGGTCAATGTAAATTAATTCTTTTGTCTGTTACAATAAACTTGTGTGTACGGGGAGAGACGTGCTATTACTATTCCTATTACTATACAATTATTTAATACTTATATTTTTCTGCTCTGCATGAAACGAAAATTCTCGAATCTCTAAAACTTTTACAAATGTTCATGTTCTATTGTATTTTTTCAAGTTTTTTTTTTCATTCTTTCATTTTCAAAAAATGTAAAAAAAATTCACTTGACTTTACACTACTCTTCCAAGATTCTCTCACACAGCAGTCAGCATCATCATAATAATTGTAATATTATACTGTATATAGGGAAGGGATCATAGTCTTCTGTAATCTGTATATTGACTTTATATAACATTAGCATTACTATTACTCCCTGCATCCTTATATGTATACTATGCAGGTAAGTATATAGGTAGGTACTCACTTTTATTTATAAATGCAGTTCAGAAAGCATGAAGAATTCCCTTCAATTCATGCACAAAACCCCATAAAAACTAATGATGGCCTTAGATACTACTATACGTGTAAAATAATCTGTGTATTCCCAGACTCAAATATATATTTGAATAAAACATGATCTGCGCATCTACATTTTCTATTTCTATTATGTAATTATATGAATATATACCAGTATATACTGCATCAATACTTGTACCCGCACCAGTATCGCTGTCTCAGTTTTACAAATACTAGAAACTATATACTTATTGTTAGTAATAGTTGTGAGATTCTTATTTAATTGCCAATTACATCGAAAATAACAAATAATTTACACAATATTCCGGCTTCCCCTCCCCCTCCCGTTCCATTTCGTTGCCTTCCCTTCCCATGGGTAGACTACTCATCATGAGTCGGATCAAAATAAATAAATTTAAATTTAGTTCAGTGATAAAAAAATAGAGAGAAGAACAGAAGTTGGAGGAGCAGTCTACAAACACAACTACGACTAAAACTGAAGGTGTGGGATTATCTCCGACTTATTGTTTCCATCATACCATCACCATCACCACCCGTCAACTGCCGTCGCCGTCCCCGTTCACAGGAGGGACACAGCAGAATAGGAATCCAAGCAGAATTTGTATTTAGATTTGAGTCTCAAAAATCAATTCAACCATAAATATAAATGTCCACTTACAAACTTTTACTTACTCTGTATATTGTTTCCCATTAAATATTTTAAAACAAAATTTATGACTTTATGAATATGAATACACATATGCAATAAAGCTAGGGACAGGGACAGGGAAATGAATAAAAAACAAACTAGGTACACAGAAAACTGTACAAGTTTGAGCTCGTCAAACATCTCAGTTTTAAGTTTTACAAAGTAGTTTAGGGGGTAATTCAAGTACTACATACCACAGACTTGTCTCTCATGTAGCTCCTATGTAAAGGTGGGGAGAAAAATGAAATAGTGTTTAAAACGTCTTTTATGAAGTCAATGAAGCTTATTTGATGACAACTTGATTGTATGGAACTCCCGGTTTCTACACGATCCACGAAGACGAACAATCACTATATCTATATAACTAAATGTGTACATTGCTACACCTATCGCTATACTATATACTGTAGGGCCTGCTTACATTATTGTATTCCTACATGGTGACTGAAGCTCATCTCTCTGAGACTGACTGATTGTGAGTAGTAGTAAAAGTTTTAGCTTACTGGGTAAAACAAGTGAAGATTCTAATTTCCACTTTTTGTTCCCGTCAGGACAGAGTGGGGTAAAAAACATTTCATGTATTAATTAATTCTCTTATTTTGACGTAAAGACACATTATAGATGTAAGTCTCAAGCTGCGTCAGTTAAGTAAACAACCACCACTGCTCATTGCCATGCTTGGATCATCTTCAGTTATTCGCGTAGAGAGTCTTTGAAAAGGAAAATGAGCCACGATTTTCAAAAGACCACATTTTTACATTTGTTCCAGCGGAGAGCCTCAGGTGGTTTCTTCTGTATGTGTCTCGCAATGTCTAGTGTGTGTCTACCTCCTTTTGTTTTTACACAGGATATCAGTCAATATCTATACATACCATTTACCTGTAACCAAGAACAAGCCATTGCAACCCGATGAATGGTGGTGCGGTAAGGATGGTGATGTACAGGTTGAGAATGAAATTGAAATCAACAGTTAATTGTTCAAAAAAAAGAAGAGATCTCTTATTTCTTGGCCTATTATAATTATTGCCATTATAGTCAGTGTGCCACCAACCTCACTGAGATGCTATGGCCACTGTGACAGATATCGAGTGACGATTTCATCAACTATATGTAGCTTTTAAATTTTAAAATAGTCCCAACCTACAACCCGCACCACCTTTTTAATTGAACTCTTATTTTTTTAAAGACAAAACGTCAACTAAAAAAAATTAAAGAACAATAAATAATGCAATGCGTAATGAAATGCAAAGAAAACGAAAAAATTGTGGAGTCAGAGTTCCCATTAGATTCATTACTCAGCAGAGCGGCTCATACATAATATGGTGAGGAGGATTTTAAAGAATGTATTCAGTCTATAGTGATACAGAAGTACAGATAGCAGTGCAGTGTAGTCACAGAGTCAGTCAGACCAGACAGAGACATTCAAAGTGTTCAGTTTGAATAATTCTAATTCTGTTGTATCATCCCCATGGAGTGTGAACCAAGAATGGAGCTCAGCAGTAAAGCTATCCGTTTAAAAGAGTTGAAATCCCTTCTTCTTTGCCTTTTTTTTTAAAAAAACAACCCTTTACTCAAGAACTATCAAGAACGTGGAGTGAATCTTTTCTGAAGACTGACGCAAAGCACAGTGGTTTATCAGTATGAGACATGAATGCAGTGCATAATATAGGAGAAAAAGAAGCCCCATCTTAATCTTATGTGTGTACAATGTTGAATGTACGAAATACGGATAAATGAACTTCGTACTATGCATCTGCTCTTAAAGTTTTAGAAGTATCGCATCATCGCTACTGTGTTCCTGTCTACCGTCTATATCACACTAAACTCAACTACACTCATACCAGCACGGATACAGATATTCTTGTTGTATATTATTATAACACTATTATTAATACCTACAGTTATAGCTAGACACACATTATGAAAATAGAGTGTAAAGTTATAAGGGATTTTAAATCCTATTTTAGACCAAGAATTTTCCTTAGATTGTTGTTTGTACAAGGGCTAAATTTGCATGTGTGTGCAGTCTGCATGCTCCATTATGGGATGCAACCGTATGTGTATATATAGCGTACTGCATTTTACACACATCTACAATCTACAGTACAGTAGTATTTTAAAGGAAGCAATCATATATCTATAGATACGGGTATATTATTTATTCAACATCGTTCCTTTAGAAGATTTCGTTTCGCTCCATGAGTGAATCTGTATATCATGGGACTAGTGGGGATTCTCACGACCAATTTGCCCACGCAAGCAACCAGCAAATAAGAATCCATAATAATGGATCTACACACTCTGTTCGATGCTCAATCCTCATCTTCTCTCACCCCACCATCACCAACCCTTTAAGCACAACTTTAAAGTTCAAGCTAAAACGCTGAGACTCACAGACTCTCAATGAGAATCACTTAAGATGCCCCTCTAAATTTGTATTTCACAACATTAGTAAATAAAATACTCCGTGTCCTCTTGTACGTTCAAAGGTGTTTAAATCATAAATAAATAAATACATAAATATTTAAGTGAGTGTGATAAAATTCAATTTGTAATAATTAGAAAGAGCGGAAAAGGCACACGACCTGCTATCTAATCGTAAGAACCTGTCTGTAGTCTGTGTCCGTACACCCTCATCAAAAGCTAAAACCCAATTCTCCGCAATTTTGATATTCCGATTTAATTATGTATTTTCCCTCCCAACTTCCTCTCCTACAGAGAGATGTAGGTAGATGCTTAATTTAATTATATTCTTCTAAATATGTGTGCACAACAGGAACATCAACAACAACAACAAAAACTTTAGCCAATGATTCTGGTTCTGGTACGCAATCTTTATATTGTAGGAAAGCCTATCATTCTCGTCCTTCAATTTTTGGAACCTTTTACATAGTATAGGTACGACATGGGATATGTCATAGAAAATATCTTGTTGTTTAAATTGTCCCCTGCTTTCTTTGACTACTGCTGAGATAATGATACTATGGGATGGAAAGATGGGACTCTCTGCTGCATTCTGCATTGATGCGAGAAAAAAATCCTTAGATTCTGCTCAGATCTTATATTGCAAGTCTTCATTCATTGTCATCTGTCACTGAGGTATGTCACACAAGCGCCACCATTGTCTCTTACTTGTTAAGCACTTTATCTCGTATCCCAATCGTAAAACAAAATTCTTAGCAATTTAACAATTAGTTTGAAAAAGTCCAAGTCAAAATCGAATTTGACTTGGAATACTGTCCAACATATTTGTGTAGGTAGATTAAAGATGATGAACTGAATGATGAGAGGAAATAATACAAACCGCAAAGCCCTCATACTTATTAAGATTAGGTAGGTACCTTACATTACATTACAAAGATTCAATCTATAGATTTCCATTTCCGATTTTGATGGAAGCACAAGAAGTAAAGTATGTTCCTGCCTCTTGTTTTATAGATTTCTCACTAGTCTCTTATCCATCATGTCAATGCCATGTAGGGTGTACATCTTACGCATATCTATTATATTGGAATTACGCTAACAACTACGTACTACTTGTACGATTTACAGTAAGATACACATTTTGCTACTACACACGGACGGAGTCTTGACTTTTTTTACAACTCATTAAACACTTCCTGTGAATTCCTCTAAAAGGTTTTACATCCCGAAAGAATTAATCCCATGCTGTTCTCTCTTCTCTTCTTTTCTTTTGATCTTCCAAATCCAAGACGAACTTTTTTAATTCCATTTAAATAGTGCCCTATGCTCTGTCTCTCTATCTATACCTACAAGTATCAGTACTCAGAAATTTACTAATCAAATCATAGAATTTGTGATTGAAATTCAGGAGGAAAAAAATTTTAGCAAATAAAAAGTATATCGTCCGTGAAGAACCAAAATGACCCATATCCAATTTAAGCTAGAATCAAAATGAGCTATGTCATAAAAACACTAAATAAGAAAGATGCGTTATGTGTTAATTAAGAGTTTTTGAAAAGTGTAATATGTTCTACTTACATATTTTTTTAAATTGCAAAATGTTGTATTTCATGTTTTTGAAAAGTGTAAAATGTTTTATTTACATGTTTTTGAATATTGCAAAATGTTCTATTTACATGTTTTTGAAAATTGCAAAATGTTCTATTTACATGTTTTTGAAAAGGTGCAAAATGTTCTATTTACATGTTTTTCAAAAGTGTAAAATGTTCTATTTACATGTTTTTGAAAATTGCAAAATGTTCTATTTACATATTTTTCAAAGGTGCAAAATTTTCTAATTCCTTGTTTTTGAAAATTGCAAAATGTTCTATTTACATGCTTTTAAAAATTGCAAAATGTTCTATTTAAATCCTTCCAAGACATATTTAAATATTTGTGTAGATAGTGGATATTGTTTTTAGCTACAAATGGATATGGGT
>JAQFZE010002706.1:0-13981 GCA_034695245.1 Dicyrtomina saundersi | reverse complement strand
TGCTACTTGTGAAATCCTTTCAATCCGTGCAAGAAGCCGAAGTGTTGTGGAAAAGTGGAGAAAGAGTTACTGTAACAAGAGCGTAATGCAAAATTTATTAACCGGTGGCTACTACGCTGTATTACTTTAATTTACAATTAGTAACATTACAATAAAGCTGCGTTAAAAACTAAGCAAGATTGAATAATTTTGTGGGAAAAGTAAAAGTATACTTTGTAATGTGTCTAGCTATTTAAAAATAATTACCATTAACAGCCTCGTGGCCCCCCGCTTACGGCCAACTACCATGCAGCCGACTTTAAATGCAGTTTAAATCATATTAATTATTTACAAGTAGTTAATGAATGATTAGTATATTCTAAATCCTATTCTTTCCTAGTATCATGGTTGGATCTAATTTTTAAGCCGGCACGATTTTTTGTTTGAATTTCCTCAATTGTGTTATTAGATTATGGTACATGGTACCCACAATTTGTATTGTATAACTACTACCTAAATAATTGAAAATTACTATGCACATTGTTTGAGTCATGATAGGTCATCATTTTTATTCATTTAATTTATTGATTTGACATAGTTATTAATTCCACGTTAAATACATATACATAATAAATATTTATGGTGTGGTATTTAATATTAAATGATTGAAGTTTCCTAATTTTATCTAATTTATTTATAGTATACATATTTTTCTTCTTCCTTTCAACGACAGTACGGAACACGTAAATAAATAGCTTTATGTTATATCTACCTCCATCAATTCTAACACGTATATAGTCATATTACTCAATACAGTAAAAGTTCTTTTTTATAAATAATCGCTATTTACGTGATTTTATTATATTATGTAGTATTTGTGGGTTAGTTTCAGTTTAAAATGTTTCTTGTATTTGGATAGTTTTAGCTTTTCGTTTAATATAAGTTTATAAAGGGAGATGGTTCACTGTGTGTATAGGCGCATATTTACAGAGCTACAAATACATTCAAGGTTATTACATTCGGATTAGGGATTTATAACACAGGCTTAATTATTATAAAACTACAGAGTGACTTATTAGTCATGATTCATATATAAGATTGTTTTTTATATACAATTAATAAATAAATAATACGTTTTGCTTGTGCATAACTTATTTATGTTTTTGTGTACTTAAGCAGCTTGAATTTGATTCAGATTCATAACATAAAATCTAAAATAATCGCATTATATTTGGATTTTGATAGAACTATTTTTCTACAACCAATTACTTGCGATAAAATACATATGTGTATATTATACTGAAATTTGGAATTATGCGAATTTAATTACTAGGAATTACGATTTTAGAAATGTTGCAGCACAGCACTGCTCTATAAGAAGCTTACTATGTTACCTCGAGGAAGATTAGGTTATAATATAATTGTTTGCACCATTTCGTTATATTTTGTATTTTACCAGGCAATCGATCAGCCTCTAAAGCTTTAAAGTTTCCTTTTAATTTTTCAATTCCAGTAAATCTTTGAGTAAATATAGCTTATTAAATACTGCCCGTCTGCACCCTCAAATTAGTAATCATAAGTATTTTTGTATTCTTCATTTTTTAATCGTCCTCGTCCTCGCCCTCAGTTATATCTCTAAAATATTTCTAGAAAAAACCACGCCCACGAGTTTGATTTTTTGTTGTTGTTGCTTCTTTTTTTTAGTTAACTTCTAGTGCAATTAATAGGACAGGGAACGCGGCCGAGCGAGTGTAGACTGTCTAAACACTTTTAATTTTCAAAATAAATAAAACAATACGTTGTTCAATGTACCTATAGTTAAAATATAGAAGTAATAATAACTGTAAAAATAATAGTCATCAGTAATAAACTTAAGAACTTATAATTCCATGCTATATGCTTATGTATACATATAGTAAATTTTTATACTGTGTTACACCATAAGCATTTACAATTATATGTATGATCAAGATCAATAGAAATTATTGTTACATGAAACGAAAATGACACAAAAATGTATTACTTTTATTTTATTAGTTGTCAATTTTGATCATAGTAACGAAAAAAAAACTCGCCATTTATACGTAATTTACTGTATACGTAATTTATTGTTTTAAATATTAATCTTTATTACTCTTATATATGTGTTTCACGACTTTTTGTATTTCTGGAATTGAATTCTAACCAGCAGAATCCAATACCCATTTTTTGTTAAACTCTTGAAACATAAAATATAATATTATTATTACAATAATTGTTGACGCACTAGTATTTTTGAAATTATTATACTGAAGCAAAAACATCACCTGTATTCCCAAACATACGTTAAGACAAAACAAAAGCATTGGTGGATATTTTGCATACTTACACATTACATGCATACAACATGAAACAATCAAAACTTATTTACCTACCTAATACAAATTAGTCTAATATAAGTTTTACATTGACATCAATGTGAGTTTGTGTATGGTGTATATATTTCATCTAGAAAATTAGGACCACGTTTCAAAAAATCAAAACCAACAACAGTGTAGGTTAATAGGCGACGCACGCCGGTGATTTACATATACAAATTGAAAATCTTCACATATACTTAAGGTACATGGATTTTTAAGAGGTAAGTTAGGTCAGTAGTTGCGTTGCGTACATCATTTAAATACCGGGGTACATAATATTTTGATTGATATAACATTCAATTATTATTATAACGTAGTTAAAGTTTCTTACACAAACAAAAACAATAATATATGCAGAACCAATCCCTATATAGAATTACTGTGTAGTAGAATTAATATAATGAATACATAAAGACAACACAGTGTGTACGATGTGATGAACAACGCTCTGCCCAGCAGTGCAATTGGTATCTCCTTCGTGTCATAACTTATAGTTTCTTTTACATAAAAAATATTAAGTAAATGGTTAGATAATTTAACTCAATATATCAATAAACTAAAAATTATTATTATTATACTATTAAAATTAAACCCATGATTATTCATACTGTAAGTATATTATCCATAATATTATTATTATTTATGCAATCAATTTAATTAATAAATCCTGCATATAGATATTTCAAATTGTCTATATTACCTTAATACCTAACTATATTAATACATATTATATAAATATGTATTGTTTACACCTGATTTACATGTGATGATATATTTGCCATACATCTCTGACGGCTATCTTAAAAGCGTACATTAGCAACTCTCAGTTTCCCTAAAAGATAAATGTTAAATTAACGTTTTGACTGGTGTACTGGTATATTTATAAAGCTAGAATTTTTAAATCATGTTTTTGAATCATCACAATCATCATAATTATTATTACGTTCACGACTACATACGATCATATAGGGTAATTTGAGGGCAATCACAAAAGTCACACAAAACATCATCTATACATTGTATTGTATAACGCTTTTACAAAACACTGAATTGTATATATATATCTGTGTTGAATTCATATATATATGTCACATAGTAGTATATATATTACCCAAGGTTCACTCCATATTACATATTTTACATTACATATTAATTCTTAATCTTATTCTCAATACACATAATAATTATCAGTACGACGACGACATATTATATAGTTACAGCTAATAGTACGTAGACAAAACTCGACTGGATTTTGGATTTCATTTCATTTTGTTTTTTCTTCACTTCTCTCCTTTCTCTTATGATTATATATTTATTTCGAGTTTGATTTTTGCCATTGCGAATAGCATTGGAGTTAGGAAATTGGAAGTAGGATTGGGGCTGTTGGAGGAAGAATCAAAGATGAATATTTCCAAATTGTATAAGACTTGCATTATCCTTCAACTTTCCCTTCGGTTTTTCTTTGGTTCTTTATTTTCTTTCCGTTTCCGTTCTCTACTCCTTTCCAGATCAAAGGTACGAATTTTCCATTACGGGCGGCGAATTAATCAAATGTGCCTCCAAAGCACTCGCAGATCGAATACCTTTCTTGTCCAAATCCTTCCAGAAGTCGTAGTTAAATTTCATGTGTTCAATCACCTCCGGGACATCTAAGAAAGCTACAGAATCAAATTGAAAAGAAAAGAAAATATCATAACCAAGCATGTTCTCGCAGACATTGAGTTACCTATCTATACAAAACTTAATCCCTGAGTGAATAGAAAGGCCACACCATTATATGTCTTCATTCATTCCACATAATATGTTGCTGCTATTCTTTTTTTAACAGTATAGGCCTACGGTATCTAAAGTGAATATTTTCAGAAGGTGCAAAAAGCACTACATACGGATATTACGGGAGTTTAAAAAAAATTTATATCCACATCTCAAGCATGGAAGCTTTTGAAATATATGCAGACATCTCCAGAGTCAATAATATACCCAAAAATATCTATAACCTATATACAGCAGGAGCCTCCCCATTCCCAATTCTAAGCCCCTGCCCTAAATTCGAATTCGAGTACAGCACTAAACATTTTCTCCGTCGGCATTCGAGGAAAAGAGGAAATCTAAATAGAATATTACTTTTAGCTACACTACAGCACAGCAGAATAGGTATACCTTTTAATTTTAATGGAATTTCTCTCTTAAAATCAACGGAAAAGACATTATGGAGCGTCAATGTCAATGGAACGAGTATATATTTTGTGACTCATCACTCTCAGAAAAGAAGACGACCTGACTGGCAGGCGGAACGTAGGACTCGAGGACTCAACGATGCGTACTAATAAGAGAAAGGAAGACACTCTTGATTTCTCAGACCAGACTAACAATGACGATAAGATTCTATTAGAAGTAAGATAAATCTATGTCACCGTCTACAAACTATAATAGTACTTAACTAGGTACATACACCGCAACCACTTATTACACTTACACATCCTCAGGTCCCTGTCTAATCGTAAGTCAAAGTTACAGAGTAGAAAATCTGTCACTAAATTCTACTGGATAAAATCTCATTTTCCAAGGTACATCATGCTGATAGAAGCTATAACTCCGAGGGACTCACAGCTTTGGGAGCCTATATACTTAGTAGAGCACTATAAAGTTACAAAAGTATAAGAGTATATACCTATAGTAAAAGTAAGTGCACTGCACACTCATAAAGAAGGTGCATGCTATACACGACATATAAGACATGTTCAAGTTGAACAAAATGTTCATTTACACAGCACTTGATTTCCTTTGAGTCTTAATTGCTTGAAATTGCTATCACGTCGTAAGATCGGAAAAGAAGTAAAACTTGCAAAGCAAAAAAAAAACAAAGAAAAGACGAAAGGAAAAGGAGAAGGACTAAACCAGTAGTTTTTGAGAACCGTGACGAACACCCGCACACTCTTATTCCACACAGTACAAATCCTCATAGCTTATCACATATGGGGTGTACACAGTCGAAGTCGAAGAAAGAGCAAACAGCCCCAGTGTACTGACTACTGGCTGATCTCTCCAAATCAAAATCCAAGGACGAGGCAAACAACCTTTTATTAAACTAAACTATATGCCCAAAAAAAGTTAACAACACTTAATCGAGTCAATCCTAGTATTCAGTTCAATCAAGCTTCCAGTAGAGTCCCACACAAAAGCACACTCTCAGTCACGATAATGATAAGCTCTTCTTTTTTTTTGGCTATGGGATTTTGGTAAATATGTCTTTTTCAACCGTCGAGTCGACAGATACAGATCATCACTCAGGACTCAAGCTACGGAGAAAGCCCAAGCGAAGTCAATAAAGAGTTTTCTATTCTAGTTTTCCTTTCGTCCTCCGTAAGAAAAGAATCCCGGGAACTAATGGGATGACAAACCACGAAAAAAAACCCTGGCCGTCTTCACCGCATTTACAGATCATCAAATATTTGCACATGAAATCTACCCACTCATGAAATCATTCAGCTCTTCCTAGCATCGCATATCCCATCCAAATTTGAAATCCACCAGTGTCTCGCGTCTGCCCTGGCATTCAGTGTCTATTAACTATACCATACATACTGTATCAGTAACACTAAAAGCTGTACTTTGGTAGGTAGGTAGGTAGGTTTTATCTGTAGACTATTTACCCATAACTTTAGACAGAAATTGTGTAGGTATTAATGAAATGACTGGAGACAGTGCAGGCGTATTTAGTATTTGAAGACTACATGACTTGACAACAATCTTGTAAAGTCGATTATTTGATTGAAGGCAAATTTTATAAATATGCCTGACTTAAGGAAATTCGAAAATTTGTTTGTACGATTTATTAAAAAAACTTCCCTACAATTTTATATAATGTTGCTTAGCGTAGCTACAATAGTTTGCTGGCTAGTCAGTTCAACAACTTGTATTCCACTTTAGTAGCCCTTTTAAACCGCAGGTAGGAATTTGGATTTTACAGTTTTTCAAATAAAAAACGTGCCTGTGTGCACGAGTGTACTATATTATATATTGTAGCTTAAAAACAGCAACATACATAATTAATAAGACAATCCCCCATCTTGTAACATAAAACTACGTATTAAAATCTCCTGGTTAAAATCTTAGCAGTGAAAATGAAAAAACTTTTAAGATTCTAAATTTGAGTTTACCAGAGTGTAGGAATTAATTCTTATTAAAAAGAAGAAAGCATACTACTGGGAAGCATGAGGAGAAAGATAAAAGAAAATTCTAATTTTCATTACCAAGTCTGTCAGAAAATGTAAAATTTGTTTTCACGATGAGAAATGAAGCAAACAAAAAATGTTTTCATCAACAGCAACCTAAATTCCATTCCACAAACCCATTTTTTCAATGAAGACGAAGACTTAAGGTAAAGAAAGAATTTTTAAGTTTGACCTTGTTCAATGAAACATATTTGGCTAAATACCTTTTGCTAAAATTACATACAAATACGTACATTATAAAATAGCAAAATGCAAATTTCTGAGTGATCTCAAGTTACTACGTAGGTACCGTCAAGCTTCTAATAAATCCTGGGTCCCTAATAACTTCAAGGAGGGGGTCACTATTAACTCCCAGGGGCTTTAGCATTGAATCAAATCGGGAGGATTTAGTTTTTTAATGCTCTAGTTTCTAATAACTCCCGGGTCTTAAACTAGTAAGTTTGAAGGGATTTATTAGAAAGCCTTACGGTAGGTACCTAATTTTAGTTTCTTTTGAAAGGTAAGAAGTCTACTTACCTTCTATAAGGGCTGACTCTGTACATATTATGAGTTTGTTAACAAAACGCAATAAGGCCAGTGGGTAAAGTGTATACTTATAGTGTTCTGAAAACAAACTCTTCACATTATGTAGATTCTAAGAATAAAGAATGAATTCTGTGTATACTGAAGTTTGCTTTAGGCAATGCATTCTATGGAGAGAAAGTCGGGGGTTTGAAATTGAAATAAAAAATTCAAAGGAAAAGACTACCTACTACCTACCTATATGCAATTTATAAACAAAAACGAATGAGAATTCAAATAGGGCTAATTAATTTTTTGAAATAAACAAAGCCTCGCACTCACCATCCCATGCCTCATACATGTCCGCAGCAAAATAGTCGACAAAGCCTGTTTGAGATTTGGGTATAGAGCAGGTAGTTCGGTCAAACATGGGCATGACGGGAGGGAGACCCCGTGAAATCTCTTCTTCAGTCTGTCGAAAATATTCTTCGGCAATTCTTCGGGCCCACTCTATACAACATTTGAGAGGTCGAGCAGGATTGGCTACGTCCGCACATTTGATCAACATTCTTTTGATGAGTATAATATTGTCTGGAGTAATTAAAGTTGAAATATCCGGCTCTGTGGGAGTCACGGGGGATGGGTCTGAGGGCGGCTGTCCGGGTCCTCCCGTCTCCTCCTTGACTAATGGCTTCGTGAACACATTCACAAATTTGGCTAGATGCTCAAAATGTTTGGGCATCTCCGTGGCGAGAACCATGTCAATGATACTTCGCCGAATTGTTTTGTACGTTTCGGAGTCGAGATTTTTGAAAATATTTACACGTGGATCACTCAGTGTTAGTTTAAATGTAAATGCAGCATGATGAGATTCCAGAACGGTCAAATCATTGTACAGGAGGGCCAAGTCATTTGCAGAATTTGTGAGAAAAGCGCTGTTCAAAATGAATAAAACAAATTTAATAAATCAGTTAAATTATACAATGATTCGTCACAGCAATTAAAGATATTCAAGTACATAGGTAGGTAGGTATACGGAGGTAAAATACATATAGCAATTCTAAAATTATACTGACATTCTCAACTAGGTTGAACATTATATCTTCTGTACAAGTGGCAATAGAATCAACGAGTACAATTTATTGTGCATAAGACATAAAATGTATTTACGTAGTTTATAAAATCCATCTCGAACATCAAAGACGATGGAAATGAGAAACGAGATGCCAAGCGCATATTATGTATGTGAGTGCAAACGCGAAATGAGAATCATTATTATAATCACAACATAGCGATGTTGACAGTTGACAGAGCGTAAGAAAAAACAACAAGTGATTTCATCCATTTGAGCTACACATAGTTCAGAGAAGAACCTTGAATTGTGTTGAGTTGAGACTAAATATTTTCTTTTCTTTCTCAGGATCCTTGTCTTACCATTTTTACGACATAACAGCAAAAGCACATTCGTCCCTTTCATATAGCATGGTACATTATATATCCTCTTGAAGTCATTATCCACTACACTCATTTCCTCCCTGTCATCTTAATAAATTCTGCTTGACTAAGATAGATAAAATCATGAGCAAAAATCATGAGCAAACAAGTTGTTGCTACACAGGGCTAAAGCGAACACAAGTCTACTCTCATTCACTAATATATCTAGATATACATATACCTACTTGACACATATATATAGCCAGCTAACCTCGGACCTCCAACTCCAACTCTAGCCCCTCCGTTTACTTTTCCAATACATATATAATATGTGCATACATATCACATCCGTGAAAGCCACGCTTACGTATAGATGCGACGAATTCTTTTTCTATATAATTATTATAGGTAGGTAGTTACTTTGCTTCTGAGTTTACGTCATCTTATTTCCTTCCTTTACAATTCAAAACGCGACAGAGAGTCTCCTTAATGAACATTGGATTGTCACTGTCAAAGACGACGCGGCAACTGTCAGCTCATCCATAGAATTATTTTGACGCGCGCGGGCCGGAAAAATATCTGGAGACATTTTCTTTTCAGTCTACACAACTTCTTATATAGAATCTATTGATCCACACATAAAAACGGAATAGAAATACATAGGAAATAAATATATTTCCATACGTATTTTTTCTTTAGTTAGTTCTATCAGTAGTTGAACAAGCTTGCCTTTCCCTCTATCCCTTCCCCAGACCGAGACCGAGACCGAGGCCCTCCCACAGTGGTCATGATTAACGATATTCATTAGCTAGAGTACGTGAAATTAATCCTGATAATATTTGATATTTACTGTGTTCATGTCTCATGTTCAGAATTAATATCTATACTCCTCTAACTCTCTGTAGTACGTTTTGTTCTGATTATTATGATATCCACATAAATAATAGAAAACGATTTCCTGTCATGACATGTCAAAGTTAGCCTCGTTCTGGTTCAGTAGTCCTACATCTCCTATGGTTACTCCAAATCATAAATCAGATGGGGAAAAAACCTGTTGAGTCCTCCCGCTGCCACCTTTTTCAATGAGTGTATCAACAGTATCTCTATTCCCAGATTCTGATCTTTTAGGATCTATCCCTTATACATTATTAATCTGTCGTTTTTTTTCAATTTATGACTTACCCAACAATAAATTGGTTTTGATTATGCTTCATATTTGAAAAGCATGTTCTTTTGTTATTGTTGAGCTTGTAATGCAATACAATTTAATAATACAAATATCAATGTGGGCCATATAAGATAGGCATTTTGATTTTTGTTGTTAAAAATTTTTTCGATCGAGTTTTTATTTTCATTTTTCGTAGCAAGTTATTAGGTTTAGGTTGGATTTATCACAGGGAGAATGTATCCATATAATGAGGTAAGTAGCCAGTACAACAACACAATTCAGATTCATTCAACTTCGAAGTATGTATAATATAGGTAGGCACTTTGAATTTGAATTCAGAAGCAATGGCTATACGTATATATGGATATATAAAGGGAAAGTTGGGCCTTTGTAATAGCACATACAAAATACTTTCTTTACCTCAATGTCCACGCCCTACAAATTCATTTACAACAAATAACCTTCTCACCTAAAAAAGTAGATTTACTTTAAATTTAACGCAGTTAAAAAGTTTCTGTTCAAAATGCAAACTTGTATTACGCATGCATACACATATTCAAAATGAAAACAAATTGAAAGGTGCTACGACTATGTATGCACACCATGAAAATGGCTCTAAACCGGCACCATCGCCACAATCACAGCCACCACCACATAGCCGAACATACACGTAAAAAACGATGATCCGTAGACCATTTGGATTTGAATTTTGAGAAACTTGAAACTTTTTTTTAGAATGCTCAACGGACTGTACTTGACACGTTTCAAGGGAGGAATTCAAGAGGTATATTTGATTCAATGTACAAAATACTCCTCTACATACTTAGGTACCTACCTAGTTTACTTCTGGTTACGGTAATGGCAAGGTTTGATATGATATGATATCGTGTGGAAGCCCTTATGGTTATTGTACTTTAAAAATCAAATCCTTACAGAAATATTGCAAACCAAGATAAAATATTCAAAAGCTCCTTATCTATCTTTACCAGAGTTCCCGAGTATCAATTCCTCTCTCGTTCTCCCTTTCTACTTTCTGTAATATCTAAAAATATTGCCAGTAAAAACTGGATTGGTCTTGGTGTGGTCCATATAAAATTGAGACTTCATATCAAAGATGCAAAGTGTGACCATGGAATCCATATCCCAAATCATTTCCAGAAAAAAAAAATTCTGTGGGCATTTGCATGATTTCAAAGAAAGCGATAAAGTGAAAGGCAATACACTCATAATGATATTTTTTAAATTTATAAATTCAGGTGCATGTCTAATACAGAGAGGAGAGGTTACGGATACTACGTAAAAAATATTAGTAGTGTAAAATCAGAATCAGAACCAAAAACTAGAGAAAACACATGGGGCTACAGGCCTACAACAGGACAGGACGTGACGAGGGCGAACATAGAGATATCGTGTGGTATATCCACAGATACACCACCTACTACATGATAGGGAGTAAGTTATATAAATTATCCTCAAGATCTTTGCACGTATTGTAGAGATCATAGCAGTAATGGATGTCAGGATCTGGACGGAATAGGAATAGATATACTAATAGGACGAGGGAATATCTGTTGGAGCAAATCCATTACTCACTCACTCATACATTAGACTCTCATGTATTATCTATCAATTCACTCTGACTTTATACTTTCTTTTGTCAGAGGTTTTTTCTCTACTGATTCTTCAGATGCTCAAAGTGCGGAACGAAGCCCGGGCGAGGACAAGGACTCCAGCTCTAGTACCAGTCCGGATCCGGAGCAACGTTAGATCCCTACACCTCCTCTACTTTTTCACATTTGTTGCGCTTCACACAGAATATATCTTATATTCAATTTTCTATGACATATGTAATACTTTTATTCAATCTTTTTTTTTACTACAATTCAAGATGGTTTCAGCGGCTCCAGTGTATTACACAGCAGAACCCCAAAAAAATATATGAGAACTGTAGATTCAGCACAACGGCGATGGCCAAGATTTAACTTCTCCCCTATATTCATACTGAAACTTTTACGCCCGTCATGTCAGTATCAGATTCAGTTGTGTGTGTATACGATGTCTGACAAAGTCTGGAGCCAGAATTGTGCCTGCGACAGTAGCACTGAGCTGAATTGAATTGCATAGCTACTGCTATACTTAACACTAACTGAACTGGAGAAAGTATACGTAAGGTACTCAAACACATTGACATCATTGCTACCAGCTACAAAAATATTAGAAAATCAGACATTTTTGCACTGGGGAGGATCCACCAAAAATATTATTAGTATTTATTACATCTGCCTGAGTAACACATTGTACTGATGCCTGAAACTGTCAGATTCAGAGCCCAGGACACAGCATGTTGCTTACTCTTTTCAAAAATACAAACAAAATGTAGCTTTAGGTAGAAATACGTATATGTAAGAAGGTTTCTTCTATATTACACATAAAATAGAACCCATAAGAACTGATTTTGAATTCATAAAACACATCCACATTTTTTTATTTTAACTGTCGTCATTGCATTTCCATTGTCATTGTTTCTGTCATTACCACTCGCGTTATGGATCCAAAAATTCCAGTAAATTTCAGTAAAGTATCTATATCCAATCCAAGATACACTATTAAAACTTGAGCACGTACCAACATTATTTTGTTATTTCCAATTCAATGGTCTCCTAAAAAATTTTTAAAGCTCCTACATTAACTGAAATCGTAACATAAAAAATCCACATTATTCTGCACAGTAAGACTGTCAATAATAAGATAAACTAAAAATACAATTCTAATACTATGATAAATAATCCTTCTTTTTCAGTAGGATGGTGTGTGCGTGGGCACGGAATTAAATCTTGAATAGTGAATAGGTATGTATGTCATTTTTTCCTCGTGTATCTATTGATATCTACACTACCTACATCATAATTATAATAAGTCTGAAAGAAAACGTAGGTGGTGTAAATTACCTATGCTTAGGAAATTGAAAATACTCTCCTACTGAATAGATTCTTGTCGTAGTCGTAAAATGAAAATGAAAAATTCACCTGGATTTTCCTGGATGATCAACATCATGGACGACCGCAGCGATGAGACTAACAGCTTCATCATTTGCTTCCAGAAATGTTTTTAGCCTCTCCGTGGATATGAAGTAAGCGGTCGCCTATGGAAATGGGAGAACAATAAAATTATCATATTAATGTATTGCTAAATACTTAGAGAAGTAGATTCAATCCGATTAGACCAAAAATATCAAAAAGACCGTATTAAAATAATTCCAAAATGAATGTAGCCTCTAGATGAACACGCATTATGTATCAAATATATTATAGTATCCGCTCCTACTCCTAACTACTCAAAACTCTCAAAGAATTCAAAGAAATACTACTCCAAAATATATAAACTGATTAAAATAATAGTCACATCAAAAGAAAATTTTAGGCTGTGTAAGCTTGTGTGTAGGTATTTATAGACTTATGTGGATGTACCGTGCAGAAGCCGCTCATAATACAAACTTATACAATGGTAGTTATATATCTTTGTCGTCCCCTGTGCATATCCGTATACTACAAACTTACATGAGCTTGAGTAAAATTAATACGGACACCTACGTAACTTTTGCCGCGAGTCCCCCCAAGGTACACAATGGGCCATCTTTATATACAGAAGAGAGATCTTTATGAAGATAATTTAAAGTGCGATGCTATAGCTTAGAACTGGAGAAAAGAATACATCTCTCTCCGTCTGTCTGTTAGTATGTATTTTCAATTTACGAAAGTTTTCAATGGATTGCCCTGTCTTTTCACAGACGATTTAGATCCATCAAAGTCTATATAATATGGTCTCCACTACTTCATAGGCAGTACAAGAAAGAGCATCATCTAGGGCACGGAACCGACGTCAAAGTCTAGCATAGTATTAGTTTTAATTTTTGGTTTCCTTTCCGCTTGGGAAGCCGGATTAAAAATAAAATAGAAAATTTCTTTGACAGATTTAGCGAAAGTCTTCCTCGTCCTTCTTTATACTGCCACGATTTTGGCTATATAACTCTGCTAATAATGGCTCCGTCTCGTGTATGATTTTAAAATCTCATCCCATCTCTCTCATTCAATGCCAATGTAAAATGCAATAATTCATTTTGAGTAAAGATTTTTTTAACAAAGGATTACACAGAACCTCTAACATAATAAAAAAAATGATATTAGTACCAAGAGAATCTATAACCACAACTCTTGAGTTTAGTTGAATTAAAATTATCATTTATTCATGGCCACTAATTCCTAATT
>JAQFZE010002705.1:0-13982 GCA_034695245.1 Dicyrtomina saundersi | reverse complement strand
ATGAATCCCCCAATGTTTCTATTTTTTCAAGAGCTTCAAAATAAGCTATAATTCGTCCAAATCGGACCATTATTTCATTTATCAAAATTTGATCAAAATTTAATCATGTTTGAAAAAGTTAATACTTGTAAAACAAGCATTTACTGTGTGGCTCTTTATAACAAAATGCTTTAGTTAAGTATTCATTAAAACTTTTAAATGACATTTTTAGAGCTATTAAAAAAGCTGGAAAAACTGTGATAATGAGTATGAAGAGGGAAACCGGCAATCTTATAGAAACAGTCAAGCAAAATTCAGCTCTGAAATCTGCAATTCGTTCGGTATGACTTTCTTATCTTGCATTCCATCATTGCAATATGTGAATGATATATTATGCCCAAGCATGAATTTTAATTTTGATCTAATATTTTTATGGAATAGATGAAAGAAAGCGGAAAAAATGTCAAACAGAAAAGTCATGTGGCGTATTCAGATATAAAATCTAAATTCCACGTGCCCAGTCAAGTGGCAACCTCAGCCTTTCCAAACTCCAGAAATTCCATAGGACCAGAGTATGGTCATACCCAGTTAACAAAAACCTACCGCAGGCATAGTGGCTCGAATTCCCAGAAGTCGTCTCAGAATGGTGACAGTAAAAGTTTGCAAGTTCCCCATAATTCGAAAATGAGAAATTCAGATGACAATCTAGTACATTTATCTTCATCCTCGTCCGCATCAAAACTTCCCGATGCTGTCCCTTCTTTGGGTGAAAATGGAATCAAATTAAAACCGAGGCTGAGTAAATCTGAAGAGAATCTAATTGATTTGGATACTCCTGATGGTAATGGTCTTCTTGGGTTTACTTTGGATAACCCATTATATGACCTAGTGACAAATAATGCTGTGTTTGAAGATTCTTTTAAATCCGATGATCAGCTACTTTCTGAATATGGACTTCAAGATTATTTTGCACAGATGAATTTAAGTGGGGGAAGTTTTAGTAGTAGTAATTCTTCTGGAGCCAGTCACAGTAACATTCATACTCCATCTCCCATCTCAAAACCACCGTATAATCGAAACACACATCCAAGAGCAAGTAGCTCTCAGTGGACCACATTTGAGTAAAATTAAAATAATGGAAAATTCGAGTATTGAGACTACTTTAAAATATACATAGGAAGGATAAAGACCTGAATTGTACACCTGCAGTTCAGCTAACCGTGGTGGCATTTTTTAATGAAAAAGTTGTGTTTGTTAAACGATATACCAGTGAATTTATATTATAGATACTTAATACGTATGCATATATTTCTTCTCGAATGCGATATTCGAGCACTCGAATTAAAATGACAAAGTATCAGTATGCACGTACAGCCAATTTGCAGGGCTTACACAATTTGTTACTGTTGTTAAGGAAGACGTAATAAAAATAAATATTAGCTGGGGCGAGAAGAGTTTTATCAGATTCTTAGATTATCTAAAATTCTAAATGCATTAAATTATAAAAAGGTTATATTTCTTAGGTAAAGGGATCTGAGATTATCAGTCTGGATTTTTTTTAATTGTCAGCATCATGCTTCTTGTAAATATTTTTAACGTAGAACAGAGAAAACATTAATTTAATCTGTGTTGAATGAAGTTGTTGTTTATTTTGTTTAATCAGCAAATGAAATGGTCAAATGGTGCAATCAGAATTAACCCGAGCATTCCGTCAATTGATGTTATATATCGATAGATATTATTATAACACTAACCAAAGCCAGACCCATACACAGTGAAAATAGTTTTCGCTACTGCAAGTGCACAAGTAAGATAAAAGCAGAAGTTTCAAGAACTAGCTAGACAAATATATGTTTTCCGAATCGTCAATTATTGTTACGTCGCACTAAATTTTGTGATACTAAAATTATTTATGTATATTTACTAGTTTACATTGTTTTAGATCATAAGTTTTGAAAAAAGCATTTAAAGACTAAAACATTAATTATTAAAATTTTATCATTAACATTATAATTTCATCGTGTTTTAATTGCGTAAGTTCATTTCTACTTTTTTTTACATATATGGTTACATAATTCCATTTCCACTGCATGCTTTTCAGGTGCTTCTCTCAGCTGTTCTTTTAAATTTTTAATATGATCAACTACAACTCAAATAATTTCATGTGCATATGGAACTTAATGACATTGTAGACATTCTTAAGGTACAGATTTGATTTTTAAAAGACTTGTTTATTACTTCATTATTTATATGTACACGGCCATCCCGTCAATGTGGAAATTTGTACAGCAACATAGTATTTCTAAGCATACACGTACGCTAATGGCTATTTAAATAGTAAATTACAAGGATACATACCTGGCGTTTTTACGAAAGGAAGAAGAAACGTTGATTGATTTGTCTTTAGAAACTCAATCAGAAGAGCTGAATTACGGGTTTTAAGATCTAACTTCTATACTAAAAGATTATTGAGAAATTGGCCTGACTGTCCATACCTATTATCAACTTATAATATATACTATCCATGACTGGAGTTGCAACTTTTCTTTAGTATGCGCCAAGACCCAAGACATTGACGCAATAATATTTATTGATAAATCGAATATATTAATATTGCAAGTATTTGACTTTGACTTACAAAAGTATGAAAACGTACGAAATACATATTTTGAATAGGTAATTTCAAAATGAACGCCAAAATCAAGTTAGATTAAGTCTTAAGTGTTCAGCCTTACAATAATAAGAAATTATGAAAGGGATGGTAATTGTGGTTCTTACCATTTAAGTTAATTGTACGCAATCGTTTTAGCCTACCAAGTATTGTTTTTACTGGTTACGAAAAGAACATTCAATTCCTTAGTCTAGAACTCACTTAAACAGTTCAATGCCGGCGCTGTCAGCCATGAAGGACTTTTTTCTGCCATAAATTTACACGTTATTTTAATTTAAATACAACCTTGATTGACAATTCGAAGCTGTCAGCACACGACATTAATTACTTTGTGTATAATTTCTCCAACATGCATTCTCTTATTCTTAAACAGCAATAGAAAAGATCCTAGTCCGCTACATACAATTACGTACTAGTAGCTCAATCGATTCTTTTAAATATCATTGCTAAGCTATCCAAGAATCGACTAGGTCCAAAACTCTGAGCAAAGCCTTTAATATTACTTTGCATTAGTCAAGAAACGCCAACAGCAATTTATTTCCTCTTTTACTCTGCGAACATCGATGTAATTGTAATCTCTCACTGCAATAAAGATAGGTTTACAAAATTTTTGTACAAAAACTTTTCTTTCCCTTTATGTTTCATAATTATTCGTATTCGATAAGCGAAAGTTTAAAAAAGACCGCGATCTCCATGAATAATTTCGTAATTATTTCAAACATGTTCCATTCAATTATTGAGCTTTCAAGCATTCGTATAATTTTCGTTAAACTATATGGTCGTATGTCGTATCGTCGTGTAAATTAGGATCTGATTTGATTGTGACCCCATATTGTGATTGTACATATCTGTATTCAAAGAAATTATAGAAGAAGTAAATCAAAAAATAATGTCAACATGTACTAACGTAAGAAGTACAAATTAATGCCTTCACTCATGATGATCCCACATGTAGAATTTGAACATCAATTCCGAGTCTGTCAATAACGTCTTGACTCATACAGAACACGGGATTTATTTTTTTCAGATCTATTGTTTTGTCTCCATCGTATCCCATTATCGAAAGAGCTCCAAGACCAAACAGTGTGTGGAAAGGATCAACAATATCTCCTGGTCTATCGGCGAACCCTCCCGTGGAAACATCTTGGCAGGAGAGAATAAATTTTATTAACGCTTGGCGATCAATCCAATGCGCCCTACCTAATATTGATAGAGACGCTAGAACCCACCTGCGAATAAAATATTTTCCAACGAAGATATATTATAGTTAGTACTTTCATTCACATAAGTAGATAATAAAGTCGAAGACAAGGTCGAATATGAAACCCACCAAGAATAGCAAACGTCTGGTAGTTTCTCTGGCCTTCCGTTAAATCCTCCAGATTTGAGTTGCCTTTCACATAACCACCAGCCTAAGAGATCGCCGTCGATTCGGTCAACTTCCTCTGCAATTATTTATAGAAAACGCTAAAAATTAGTTTTAGTTCTCTATCGACGTAATTAAAATAAAGCACCACTAAATGTAGTAATAATTAAAAGCATCACAAATATAAAACACGAATTTAAATTGTATGCACAATATGCACTATGTGGCTTTAAAAATAAATGCGGCGTACTTAAAACTGAGAGAGCTGCAACTGCACAATAAATGAGACCAGCATGTGACTCTGAACCCGGTTTAGATCCGAATCCACCATCAAAGTTTTGACATGAAAGAATAAAATCTGCAGCTTTCCTTGTATTCACCGCACTGAGATCTTTCTGTAATACATACTTTATTTGTATTATCATATTTTGCTTGAACTTAATATGTATCCTTTAAAGTATAAAAATTATAAAAGCTGAAATAAAATAGAGTAGCAAATCATTACATTCATTACAGAAATTAAAAAGAAAAAGCCCTTAAAAGTCCTTACCAACAACGCTAGAGTTGCAACTGCACAAAACGTAAACCGAATATCGACTTCTCCCCATTTATCTCCAAAAAAGGAACCATCGGCCTGCTGAAGTGACTGTACGAATCCAACAACTTTCGATGTATCAATTGACTTCAACTCGTCGTAACTAAAATGAGATTACATTAGGTTTTAGGTGCGCACATAATAAATGTATTAAGAACATCGAGTATTCACTGCTAGGGTATATAATACCGTAAAACACAAAATAATAGCCCGCCTCGTATTGAACCCCGCGATTCATACAACCAGGGTCTGATTTCCAACTCGACGAGTTCGAATAGAGTCCCGGTGTTTTATGAAAAGACAACGTATAATTTCTGAACGTTACTTAGGTACATACATACCTAAATTCATGCACTGGATAGTGGAAACAGGTAAATTGTTAGAGGTAATAAGTAGTAGGTCGGTAAACATTGCATGACGGACCCGATTTTTGGACACTGCTGTTTTCTAACGTTACTATCATTGTGCATTATCATTTTATTGCACATACATGGGACATGCCCGATTCAAGAAGAGAACCCCGCCTCTCATTGAACCCGGGTGTCATGAGTTATTTGAGTAAATTGAACCCCCGGCTATTATTTGGTGTTTTACGGTGTGTCATATTTCACATCACCCTCGTGAGCACAAATTAAAGTCAACATAACAAAGAATTCTCCTTACGTTGCTAAAATTTGGATCGCGCTCAAAGTGTACAGAATGTGTGGATCATGTTCTTTAGCCGGTGAGAATCCTCCAGTAACTTCATCAAAACAATCTCGAACGAACTCAATAACTTCGTCCTTTGGAACTGATTCAAGTTTGCCCATTAGATCCAGAGCTGTCAGACCCCAGTACATTCCAGACATCCGAAGAAATTCCGTCATGCAAAATTCCTGTGGAGCAATAATAACTTTTTAATAACATATCATTCCTTCGAATGTGCTCCTTCATTTAAGATATAGCTGTGAGTCAGTAATTCTTACATAGTCTTCTTTGGAGGTCCCATACTTGGCTAAAAATTCAATATGCTTTGGAAGCTGGAGATTTGGTGCAGCATCCGGTAACAAAATATCCGTTGAAAGACTTGCTGCCATTTTTACATAGGAGGGTAATGCACTCCGACAAAATATTATATCAATACACCGCTGTATTTAATAAATATCACAACAAATAAAAGTTAAGTGACTGCAGCTACAAGAATGTAAGTACGTCTTCGTGAAAACACCCGCGAAATTAAGATAGAGAAAGTCAAAATTTTCTCGGGCTACCTTAACCGTGTTGACTACGTCAAATGTCTGTTTCTAGATTCTGTAAAATGTTGAGAGGTTCGGGTACGGGGTCGGGGCTCCGGTATGAATCAGCAGATCGGAACACTCCTTAACTTTTTTGGCCGTCTTCCTCACTATAGTCTGTATGAGGATCATCAGTTCTTCTGTCTGTGACAGTGTTTTCGGATGACGAAGATCTGCAACGAAATATGCTCTGTAGTAAAAGCAACTACGGAGGAGCAACTACAGCCCTCAACCACAATACAGCATACACGCATCACCAGTGACTCTGTTTTTAGCCCTAGCTATAGCCAGCCAAGTAGCCTCAAATCCTCATAGTCAAGTATACTTAAGTACTAAGTACTAAGTAGTAGGTGTTCTCCATTCTCACAGGCAGAAAAAACCATCTACTCCAAATACTACACGGCGCAAAGAATTTTTCTAGAGTTCCATTTAAATCCTACAGAGATCTCTCAAAGTGTCTTCCTTCATCTTCTTCTAAAATTTGAATCCCAATTGTATCTTAATGTTAGTTGTCTCTGGTCTGTCCTGTAGTCCTGTCGTCGTGTGAAACACAGCAGTTAAGCGTAAGTCTGAAGCTTATTAACACTAGTTGTATTTCAATATCATAAATAATTTGTCAATTATTATGTTTAGCCTCTTGCCCGAGTATAAATAATATATATTATTTTTATGAACTTTGTGCTAACTTCTTTTTTTCAACAGACGGAAAACCACGGCCCACGGCAGCTGCACTAGTGCACACTGCGTAATAGCACATTTAACCATCTTCAGTGCAAAACTGCATTGTGTGGTGCATCGGCCAGCACATCGGTAGTTAGTTTTGTTAATTGGCATCGGCAGACTAGGAACAGAAGCGTCGACAATCTATGAATCGATATTGTCGATGAACGCACTTTTACCTATGTATGTATTTAAACTAAACTAAAGTCTTCATTTGCTGTTGACTATACTGTATATTAGATTTTTCAGTTTCAGATGTTATAAGTAAAATGCTACTATTGTGTTAGATTTTATAGCTTTCTTTTAGACCTGTCAACTGTCACATTGCAAATCCGATTTTATCTTTATAAATATAGTGTTTCATATTTGACATCTATATTTGGTCAATTTTAAGATATTTGAACACGCTCTACGTCCAACTACAAACAGCAATTGTTGTACTTTTTATAAATTAACGAGTAAACCGGTCAGTTTGCATAGTTCATAGTTGATTTACACTAGCAACGTGGATGCTGTGTATATAAAATATTAACCCAACTATGAATGATGAACTACAGTCATAAAATGTATCACGATTGATAATTTCACGAAGGAACAGTAAAGTCAATATTTGAATTCGCTTGTTCGAAGAACTGTAGCTTTAATAATTATCGATTTCCAACTTCAGTCTCATCGTGATCAAAACAACTCCAACGTCAAACGTATTTTATCCTCCTGTTTTGTAGGTATGTTCAATGTTTCTCTGCTGCTTACTAAAATTAAGCCATTTGTATGCGTATACTCATTTTAGTTCGGTTAAGCGTGTGTGTAATCTTACCAATGTTAATAGTGATGAAATTTTCTAATCGTTGAATACTATTGTTTGTTAACAGGAACGTCTTATTCTTCCTTTCTATTTCGATCACACGCTGTTATTTTCCTTGCCTTCCTGAAATAGGTAGTCTCACCTGCTATCGAAGCTCAAGATAAACACTGTACACCATCAGTTTGTGATATTTTTGTATTTGGTATTACGACGATAATTTACCGTGCAATAATTAGTCTATTAAATTGACTGATTAATTGCGGAACTAGCAACTATAATATAATGGAAGGTGATACTGGTGTACTGCAGCTTTATCAAGCACTTCAGGATGCTTCTTCTCAGAATGCTCTTATAATGAAACCAGCGGAATTGAAACTCACGTCATGGGAAAATCAACCAGGGTTTTACTCTGCATTATGCGTAAGTAATTATTAAGTTTTATGTCTTCGTAAATATGAAATCTTTAGTATAAGATTCGTAAGAAAATTTCTTCCAACTATAACTTAAGTCATACTCTCGACTAAAAATAATTTCATTTTATAAAGAAATGGGTAGTTTAAACAACAAGAAGTCAAAGTTACTGCTATCCTTGGAACGTGCAAAATAGCACAATCATTTACGCAATCCCAACAGACTATAATATGTACTTCGTAACATCATTTCTTGTGTGTTAAAATTATTTTACGCTGTATGGCAAATGTTATTATGGTATCAGTGAAACAAAGTTATTTCGCTCTCTGTGCTATTAATAGTTGTTTTTATACGTGTCACTGTAGTTGATTTGTGGCTTTTGATAATTTGCAGAAAGTTCTATCTACATTTGCCTTTGATAGCGGTGCACGATTTCTAGCTGTGGTGTACCTCAAGAATGGAATTGAGAAAAACTGGAGAAGGGCTTTAAAGTTAGTAAACTGTGCTATTCATTCTAATTTTTTTAAATATGCTCGAATGTATTTAATTTGTATTTGGATTGTACCAATAGCTCGTTACCCGATGAGGAGAAGATAATTGTAAAGACTACCATGGAACAAGTAATTCTTCTGGAGCCAAATAACACGATTGCTGTACAGTTAGCTGTAGCGATGGGGAAGGTAGCCCGACTTGATGTACCTAAAGACTGGCCAACTATATTACCGTTTTTAATGGAAAACATTCGCTTGGTTGAACCTGACAGGCAATACCGGTAAACGGCGAAAATGCTTGCAAAGTAATTAATTTTCTTATCTTTTGTGATATTGATGAGAAAACTGACCAAATATTATTCTTGCAGGGCTCTTCTGGCTACTTACCATATTGTGAAGTCTTTGTCCACGAAACGACTCACCGGGGATCGCAAAATATTTCAGATGGTAAATATAATATACGGTTGCTTTTTATCTTTTATTTTTTTTAATCTTTTTTGCTTTATGGAACTTATACCATCACCTTCTAGCCCAATTTATAGTTACAATCCCATTGCTAATGCCCTCTATCATTTGCCTTCGTGATAAGATTGTAACTAGAAATAAAACTAACTGGCTTTGTTAAAAACTATTTAATCATATAATTTTAAAATGTTTTTGTAAAAGATGGCTGCAGAAATTTTTGACTATCTGTGCACTTTGTGGGATTCATTATTTCTGTCGTGGGCGACGGCAGGAATTTCTGGCGATGCTTTGCAAAGAGCGCATTTTGCGCTAAAAATACTCCGAATTTTGTGCGTACGTGGATACAAAGTGCCTCATGAAAATCCTAGTGTTGCGAACTTTATTCCTACCGTAATGAGGAGAGCCAAAGAAACATTAGAACTTCGTAAGCAATTTTTGCTTTTTTTAGAGCAAGTAGATGTATGCGTATATTTTTAATCGGTGTGTGGCTCTCATTTCTTCGATTTTTAATAGCAGTGGTACATCATCAAAACATTTTATGTGCAGGTTTGACCCGGCAAGACACATCAACATTGTTGGAAAAGCATGTGATTACTATGTGGAAAATAATCGGCGACATGCTAGAAACGCATCCGTTATCGTTTGTGCCATTCCTTCAAACTGGTCTTGAATTTGCTGCGTACTTTGCATTCTCAGATAAAGGCCGTGAAGTTGTTTTTGAAAGGGTTGCTATACACGCTTTGAACCTACTCAAAGGCATTATTCTTTGTCCAGAATTCCGTGCACCTAAAATTGCTTTCGAAGGCACGTAAACAATTAATTTTTAAAATGTCAAGAGTAATTACTAGTGTCAACTGTCATTACTTTGGTTTTGGTATTCAAATTCTGTATGCTTGTACTCAATTTAGTTGTTTTGGTTTCTCGCAGAAGGCAGAAGAGTTGGAAGAACTAGCTCTGGCTCCGAAACAGATCCCCTTACCTTTGAAGCAGCAAAAATTAATGATAATTTTTTCACTGATGAAACCTTAAGTGTTCTTGTTAGAGTTCTTGTCACTCAGTATCTTCCTCTTACCTCAGCGGAACTGGAAAGTTGGAGCGAAGATCCTGAAGATTTCGGTAAGCCTTGTTTCTACAGTTTCATAATATTGCTAGTCTGTTCGCACATTTGATCGTTTTAATTAATCTCGGGTTTGTTTTAATTTTAGCTTTGAGAATGGAAGAAACGGGAGAAACGTGGAAGTATAACTTACGAGTACGTTGTTCGGTTGACCCGATTATTGTTCCTAAAATTTGAATTCCTATGTTTTTTAATTATTAAAAACAAATTAATTATTTCAGTAATACTCATATTTGATTTACAGCAAAGTGCGGAAACACTGTTGGTTACTTTGTTTAAAGAATTTCGAAAGTCTGTCGAGGTTTTGCTTATCGTAATGCATGAATTTGAAGCTCCGCTTAAGGATCCAAATGATCTTCCAGCCGTGCTTGCAAAGGATGCACTGTATAACGCTGCTGGCATTACTGCCTATGAGCTCTACGATGAGGTATTCAAGAGATCAGTCTTTTCAGAACATATTCAATCTCCATTTATTCTATTTGCTAATTAGTAACAAACATTGTTTTAGTTTTCCTTCGATTCGTGGCTCAGTAACACACTGATGCATGAGTTGTCGCTGCCCGTACCGATTCTTCATCGCAGGATAACTTGGTTGGTTGGGCAATGGACTGGCGTGAAGGTGCACACTGATTCGAGACCAACAATCTATGCATTGCTTCTAAGTGGCTTAAGTTCACTGGATGTTGTGGTATTTGAATTATTGCTTACTATTTTTCCAATATGCTAAGTAATTGTTGGCTATTTTTTATTTTTTTAAAAATCGTTTTGCTTGCAGGTTCGACTAAGCTCAGCCCAAGCTTTAAGAAGCTGTCTAGATGATTTCGATTTTGTTCCAGAGCAGTTTTCTCCTTTCATGCGTGAAACTTTTCATAATCTTTTTACACTGTTGAAGGATGTCAGAGAAAGCGATAATAAAGTATGCTATATCACAAGTACACAATGATTACTACTTATCACTGAATTAGATAGTCTCCATGATTTTAATGTGTATGAACCTGATTAATATAGATGAGGGTGTTGCACACGTTGAGCTTTCTTATCGAACGTATGGGATCCCAAATAAAGTCAGCAGATCAGATTGGATCGTTGACACAATATTTACCTTTACTGTGGACCACTGAGCATAATATGCTTAAAGCTGCTGTCGTTTCTACTTCCATACAACTTGTACACGTAAGCAAAGTCCACTGAATTTTAAGATATTGTGGGTTTTACACGCTAGTATAAACAAAAAATAGATGGAGTTTGATTTAACAATAAATGCCTTTTACCTGTGGAAATTTTCAGGCTCTTGGAAATGAGTCAACAGCTCTAAGAGATTTTCTTTTTCCGGTGATTCGTATCGCAACGGATTTGAAAACTCCTGAACACGTTTATCTTCTCGAAGATGGATTAGATTTGTGGCATGCCTTGATGGAATATGCTTCTGATCCACCCGAGTGAGTCAAAACAAGTGGTTTGTACTAATTTTGATGTGAAGTAAATTCTGCTTGATACATTTTACATCATTTTTAATGAATTTTAAAGTAATGGCTTCGTGGCCTTGGTGGATAACTTGATTCCACTTCTCACCGTATCAACGGAACACCTGAAAATGTCAGTATCTCTGGTGAATTCTTATGCTTTGATCTACCCTGAATCATTTGCCGAACGGTTCGGTCCTCTTGTGTGCACGGAATTGAACTCTACCATATCGGATATGAGAGCGGAAGGAGTTGCTTTGGTTCTCAGAAGTGTAGAAACTCTTTTGAGAACTTCGCCATCTCAGGGGCCACATGCTACCAAACCAATTATTGGGAAAATTTTCAAGTAAGTTTATTCATGTCGCTATGATAAGGATAAGGATAGCTCATTCATTAGCACCTCAGTATCTAAAAGTGTTTCGTTGCGGAAGGTACATTCTGGCAGTGATATTTTTTTAGTCTCTGGCTGGATATGGGAAGATAGTTTGAGGCAGTTTAGTTGGAGAATCGTGTGTCTAATACATAATATTACGGATCCTCCCGCCTGTTCATTCATTCACAAATGGTGAACACGATTATTCAATTGGATGCAATCAGGACTAATGGGAATGGTTTGTTGAATTCTGAGCAGGTCGGCGTATGAAGCGATGGACACTCCCATGCTAATCTCCATCTACTTATCAGTAATTTCTCGACTGCTGCTGATATCGGAACCGGTGTTTCAACTAGGACTCGAGTGTGTGTCATCAGCTGAAGGAAAGTCCACTTCGGAGGTGCTTGGACGTCTTATGGAAGTCATGTGTACCAAGATTATTTATATTGTGCAACCTGAAAGAAAGAAACTCATAAGTATTGCCTTACTTAAGCTGATGTCGACTACTGATAAGGTATCTGTATTGTGGCTGTTGTCAGCAACTTATAGCAATTATGTATGCTATAGCTACATAGCTATAGCTGTTAATTGGAACATCAATTTTAAAAATTTGGAGTCACTGCAATATGTAGCTCGAAATTTACACGGAAACCGCTATAATTAATTTGCATTAAAATATGAAAATATTGTTGCTTCTAGATTGTCTTACATAACGTTTGCGGCATATTTTTGGCGGTATCAGAAACACTAAATGATATTCTCAAAACCGACCTTACAGGAAAAACCGTTGAGTAAGTCCATATTTTATTATGTGTTTCTGTATTATGCCTCGTAAAGGAAAAATTATTAAAGAAATATAAGTAAATATTCGATAAGTACATACTTCATTGAGTGTTTTGTAAATGACCTGCAGCTCACTTTGCATGATTGACTTTGACACTCCGCGGGAAGAAGAAGTGGTTACAGAAAATGACTTACGAAAGAAACGATTGGCTTCTCGGGATGTTGTATATACCGTTGATTTGGCTATCTTGTTCAAGAATGAAGTCAATAATCTGAGATTGCGTATTGGGGATACGAACTTTGCCGACCTGATGAGCACAGTTGATGTGGAGACAATGCAGTTAGTTAAGCCATTCATGGACTAGCGTGTGTGCCTAACTAATCACTACTGAACCACATGAATTATTTTTACTACCGTTTTCAACCTAATTTTAATATTCTTTGTCTAATAAGAACGCATATTTCTTCCCTACTCAAAACCAATTTAATATAGTTATGACAGATTCATTTAAGCTATGCAAAAGTGTTGAATGAATCTACCCTCTCGGAACTGTCTGTCGTAAACTCATGTTTTCCGCAGAATTCTATATAATAGAGTAGTTGATGTTAAGACTAGAAATATAATTTAATAATTTTTAGTAAATAAATAGGTAAAACCCTTCCTATCGTCCACAGCTGTTAAGGTAAATTACCAGTGTACACACGACGTACAAGTTTGATACTGATACCACATTACAAGATTTATACTTAACATCTACACACAACTTGCGTTCATATTATAATTTCATATTGTGTATCTTTTAGGAACTTACATTACATACAAAGTGTTTATTATTTGTAGAACTAGTTTTAATGAAAATGAAATGAAGTAATTAATTAGAATAACCAGCAGCCATAAATTTCCAAAAGATCTTATCTCATAATATATTATATAGATAATTACATATACAGTAAACGTTGTAACTCTTAAAGGATTCCGTATGAGCGCAATAAATCAAATATATAAACGAGTAAATTCTACACAGAACTTTTTATCATTATTCTAATATTAGTCTGGCATGTTAGCTCATTTGATCAAAATTTATGATAGAAATACAAAAATATTTTGTCGGCCAACTAGTTTTACAATACTTCAACTTTATAAACTTGCTTTTCTTGTCTATTGTAAATTAAAGTGTTGAAAACCAAAATATAAGTCAGCTTCTTAATTATTCGATTTTAAATCCTCGATCACAGTACACGATGAAAAATTCCAGCCTTTTAAGAAATTTGACAATGAGCAAGGCTTGGAATCGGAATACATAATTTGTATTTAATGTAACATAGATACCTTCGTAATTATTAAAAAAGCATGCATCCGGAATTAATATTCACAGTATAAACAAATACTGTGTCAGACAAACAGTAAATTATAAGACAAAAATCAGTGAAAGCTACTCCAGTGCTATATTATTTCAAGACTTTGAATT
>JAQFZE010002704.1:0-13986 GCA_034695245.1 Dicyrtomina saundersi | reverse complement strand
AGAGAGAAGATTAACCATGATGCTCTTCAGCAACATCTTTGACTCCCTTTCCAAGCGTGTAAGTTTTTAGATGTAAATTTGAACTCTCCTTTTGCTTTAAGATAGTAAGGTATAGTTACAGTGGAACTTCTTGTGATGCTATGCAATTTATGTATTTCTTGTTTTCCTAGGAATATGATCCAGAATTATTTGGAAAAGCATTGCCTTGTTTGATTGCCATTGGATGTGCGCTTCCACCAGACTACAGCTTGTCAACGAATTTAGACGATGAACTTCTAAAAAATAATGCATCGGATTCGGACGGTCCTTACAACCCCCATCCCATTGAAACGCAATCGTAAGTTTTCATTATTAGCTTTGTAAAACTTATAAATAAGCGTTGCAAGTATAGTACTAACTTTACATTACAGCTCAATAGATATTGTGAGAACGTTCGTGAGCAAACTTAACATAGCACTGTTATGTGTAGATTATGCTTCCTATAATATTAGTGAAAGTAATTTACATAACAGGCCTGCCTGTCTAAAATATGTACATAATTAAAGTGTTTTTGTTTATTTTTCTCATTTCAGCGTCCCAATAAATTCAGATTTGAATAATCTAGTTGTGAAATTTTCTGAGCATTATCATGATGCTTGGGCTGGACGAAAATTCGAAAATGGCTGGAAATTCGGTGAACAATACAATTGGAATGATAAAATACATCCAAGAATCAAGCCTTACAATTTATTAACTGAATACGTAAGCCCAATTCAATAATTGTTTATAAAATAATGTAATCGTAAAAAGGATTATGTTGTGCAGGTCGCTTTAATGCCGTTGTTTTTCTGTTAAGTTTTACTTTAGTATGCAATTTGTATATTTATATTTTTTTAATACACAGGAAAAGGAAAGATACAAGGAGCCGATTAGAGATTCTCTAAAAGCTTTACTAGCGTTGAGCTGGAATATAGAGCAAGGAGACGTAGATATGGCATCCAGATCTAATAATCGTCGCGCTTCAAAAACTAGCTTGGTAATTTTTCTTAATATTTGTCTATGGAGACGTTTAGCGTTTGTAGTTTTAACATTAAAAAGGAAACCTGACGAGTAATTACGATTCGTTTTTAATTTACAATTGAAGACTGGTGATCAAACGGCATTCAACTACCATCCTCACCCTGTTGATATGACCAACTTAACACTCAGCAGAGATATGCAGAATATGGCGGAGAGACTCGCTGAAAATGCCCACGACATTTGGGCTAAGAGGAAGAAGGAAGAAATTGATGCGACTGGTATAATTTTATGTTTGAATTATATATTTTCGCACTTAAAATGTATTGTGCGACCTATGAGCCAACGCGCTGTGGCTGAATTGAAACTTGAATTAAAAAAAGATGCAATTTATTATCCAACTCTTATTTGCATTCTTATTCGTATCCGAGATAATTTACAGTTTCTTCATTTCTTTTACTTCTAGCTGGCAGCCCGCATCCTCAACTAGTGCCTTATGACTTACTCACGGACAAAGAGAAAAAAAAGGACCGTGAACGCTGTCAAGAACTTTTGAAATATATTCAGTTCCAAGGCTATAAATTACATCGAAGTGTAAAAGGCGCTGCGGCCGTAGAGGATCCATCAGCAACGTCGGCTGCATCATTAGAAAGACGTTTTGCATACAGTTTACTCGAAAAACTTTTACACTATCAGGACATTGCCTCTGTGAATATGAAAATGCAACCACCATCTGCCACGTACAGTCACCGAAGTGCCTTCAAAGATACTCCAAGGGATGTGAAATTTTTCTCAAAAGTTGTTCTTCCATTAATGGAGAAATATTTTAATACAAATAAAAGTTACTTTATAGCTGTAGCTACTGCGTCAAGCACAAGTGGGGCAGCGAGTCTAAAAGAGAAGGAAATGGTGGCAACGTGAGTTTCATAATTATTTAATATCTCGAATTCAAAAGTAGTGTATTTAGACCTAGCGGGCTTCATTCTTGAATTTTCATTAAGAGAGGTCATTTAAAACATGTGGGCACAGATTTACTAATGTTTTACTTATAGATTATTCTGTCGTCTTGCGTCGTTGCTTCGTTCAAAATTCTCAGCTTTTGGACCAGATGTCAAGATTACAGTCAAATGCTTGGAGGTTCTCATGAAAGCCTTTGACGCAAGGTATGAGTTTAAGGCTAAAGTGCATATATTTTAGTATTGTTGTTGATTATGAAATATGAACTATTAATTGGCTGTAGGCTGTAGTCAAATAATTTTAAGATAATGCAGTTTTCAAATTACGCATGCAGGTCTATTGTAAAGAGCTGTCCTGAGTTCGTTCGAACTTCCATGCTGACATTCTTCAATAATTGTGCTGAAGATTTAGGCCACACCATTTCAAATCTACAAGAAGGAAAATATTCCCACTTAAGGGGAACACATTTGAAAACATCAACTTCTTTAAATTACATTCATTCTGTGGTTTTACCTGTCTTAACTGCCCTCTTTGATCACTTGGCAGCTTATGAATATGGAAGCGATTTGATATGTAAGTCAAACTGATAGTTCAGCATAGTAATAAATCTTCAGAGATCGCCATACTGAATACTGATCAATGTATTACATACATTTTTAGTTATTTGATTCATTTCAGGAATTTTAAAGTAAGGTGGTTGATTCAAAACAATTTCTTATGTATATTTCAGTGAATGACCTGCAGTTAGCCGCGTACAAAATGTTGGGTAGTTTATATGCTCTGGGGACTGACATGACTTTGCCTAAGAACAGAAAGTACATGAAACTTGAGATTGAGCGTCATCGTCCAGCTGTTGGGAGCTGTTTGGGTGCTTTTGCATCCACTTTCCCCATTGCTTTTCTCGAGCCAACGCTGAGCAAGAATAATCCCTATTCCTGTCATCATAAGCTCCCACCCGGTGCAGGTGTGTAAAACTGAATAAAAAACTCCATTTTAGATGGAAATGCTTGCAAGATAGTGCCATAGGTTTGTGATTGTTATATTATTATAGAAAAGGGGGAAAAAAATGAAAATTGTTATTACCTTTATTCACAAATAGATGTAATGGGTCGATTTGGAGGAAGTTTACCAACTTTGGATAGTATTTTGACGGAAGTTGAACAATTTGTGGACTCTGGGAAAACGCACTTGGAGGTTCCACACATCATAGATATTACTTTACCAATGCTTTGCTCCTATCTTCCCTTCTGGTGGGCTCAAGGACCTGATAATGTCAACGTTAGCACGGCCTCTGCAGAGTAATGTCAAACAATTGTAACATTTTATACCTATAGTTAATCGTTTAATTAAGTAATATAATTATTTGATGATTTAAATATAATTTATTATGCCTAATCCAAGTTGCAAAACATAATATCTTCAAGCTAAACAAAATTCTAAGGAAACCCTCGACTGCTCAACCTGAATTATTATAGTGTAAAGTAACACATTGGTATGGAGCATGAAACGAAATGAAATAGGTTTGTCAAATGATTGTTTTGATTTTATTTGCTTTTGTAGTAGCAACGTAACGGAAGTCACTGCTGAGCACATGAACCGGCTTTTAAGGAATGTGTTAAATTTGATTAAGAATAATATCGGCAATGAAAACGCTCCTTGGATGACGCGTATCGCTGCGTACACTCAACAAATTATCATTAATTCATCTGAGGCACTCCTCAAAGATCCTTTCCTACCTCTTGCGGAAAAAGTACGGAAAAGGACGGATGTTATGTACCATAAGGAAGAGTCTGTGAGAGGATTTCTTAAGTCAACCACTGAGGACACGTCTCAGGTATCTATGTACATTAAAATTTACCCCGTATTATAACATTAATGTCCAGGGTGAAAAAGAAGCATGAAAATGAAATTTACGTTGATTTGTTTTTTTCTACAATACTATTTTCTATAAATATATTTTTTCAGGTCGAAGGTCAAATTCAAGAGGAATGGCAACTTCTCGTCCGAGATATTTACGCATTCTATCCCTTACTTATAAAATACGTAGATCTACAGAGGAATATGTGGCTAAAGAATAATACAGTGGAGGCGGAGTATTTGTACAATCACGTAGCTGAAATTTTTAATTTATGGTCCAAATCTCAGGTATGTCTATCAATAGAAAATTACTGTACGGTTGTAATAATATGATATTAAGTATTTTTGAAATGCATTCATTAGAATTTCTCTAAACTTCAAAATCTTGAGCACTAAATGTCAAATGTTTTGAATTATGAAAATGAAGTAGGTAATCTATGTAATTATTATTCTCTTAAAAATCTTGAATCCGTGTTCACTGTTCACTCTTCAGTACATTATTTTATGGACGCTACACAACTTTGGTGGAGAATGTTTTCTAAGTTTAATCTACAAAGTGTTCACTGTACATAATTCCGTCGTCTAAATTATTTAATTGTGTTGTTGTCCATACAAGCCTAAATGCTTGTAAATCCGTCACTTAAAAATTAGGTAGAGTCTCTTATTTTTAGTCGTTGTGTTTTATTGATAACATATGGATAGATTATAATTTAATTACAATTCTATCCTATGAAGTAATTAGGGGAGAATTCCAAATTTTGTCATGTCCGCAAAAAATGTAGTGTTCGCCATGTTCACCATTCACAAATATACAGTTATAGAGCACATTTCACATTTAAATTAAATTAATTATTATTTGTGATTTAGTCTCTTTTTTTGCAAAAATCTCCCAGTGTCCTTTTTTTTAGTTTTTCTTTCAGCTTGTGATATGCTCCCTTCTTTAGTTTTTTAGAAAAGAAGAAACGAATTTTATTTCTGCACATGAAATCGACAATATGGCTCTAATTATGCCCACTGCCTCACGAAGAACTGTTGTTGCTGATCCCTCAGCTCAAACTGGTGGCAAGGTTGTTTAAGTTTAAATAAAATACTGCTAGATTATTTAATAACTTATATTTAGCCATTTAATTATAGCAAATTAGAATTAAAGAAAAACTATTATGCAATCACGTGTGTTCTGTGTTGTGTTGTGTGTGTTCTCCCTGACACTATATTAAATAATATTACTCTTTGTACTAATTACATATTGTGGTGTGTGGTATTCAGTTGTTGGTATATTAGTTTTTGTTGGGCGCCATATAAACCACGTGTTTTTGTTGTGGTCGTTAGCACCTTGTAACATTTAATGTTGTAAATGATTCTTTGTATATCTTTCTGTAAATAATGAATGTTTCCTGTGCTGCTTTAATTTTCACAATATATTGTAGTAGTATCAGACTCGTGCTTACAATGTTTTCTAAACTAAAATCCTGCAGATTAAGAAAAAGAAGAATCGGGACAAGAAGAGGGACAAGGATAAAGAATTGGCTTCAAGTTTAATGGTTGCCTGTCTCAAACGTCTCCTTCCTGTCGGTCTAAATCTGTTTGCGGGGCGTGAACAAGAACTTGTTCAGCACTGTAAAGATCGTTACCTAAAGGTTCGCTTAAGGACTTCCTTCCCTGTGCTCTATGATTTTAATTTTGAAGGTGCAAAAATTTTAATTTGAATACTTGCTAATGTAATTTATTTTATCCGTGTAGAAACTCCCTGAGCAAGATATAATCGAATTTGCTAAAACTCAACTAACCCTCCCGGATAAAATTGATCCCTCTGACGCCATGTCCTGGCAACATCACCTCTATTCCAAATTGGGTAGTAAGAAAACAATCCCAGATGAGAATGATTTAAGTAGTAAAGCTACTGCAAATATGACTAAACAGCAGATCTTGGATGAACTAGTGGCCCGAATTGTAGCCATGGCCAAGGTTTTATTCGGGCTTCATATGGTAAGCATAAGCCGAAGTATTTTTTTATATATGTATTCCAAATTCATTTTAAAACTCGAATTTAAATATATATTTGGCGTATACATTAATATTTTACTGCAGAAAATGAAAAACAAATACAAAACAAATGACAACATAGTTTTAGGAGAGGCAAAAATTATGTACCTACAAAGTATGTAACATAATTACGGAATTGGGATTCACGTTTTGATAGAAGATTGAAGTATCTGATTATAAAATCATTATTGAATCAATTTAGGAGTGGTTGTCTGCAGAAAGTTATAAAACATTTAAAAAAACTTACGCTGTACAGTAAGCGAAGTAAATGAGTAATTTGTCTCAATTTTGTACATTAAGTCTAGTATTTTCGTATTTGAGAATTATCCCTTCCAAAAATGTTTTGTTCAACATTTTTATTTTTTTGTTTTACTTTTTGTTGCTCTAAATGTTTAAACCTAACAGTGTTTTGAATTTTTCATTATTTTTTTTTGGTTACTATTATTTAACTCTGTTCCAATTTCTACGTTATTTCATTTACAATTTTTGCAATCTTTTAAACCTGCTCCAAAGTTAAAGTTTTGTTGGAATTTTGTATTATTTCCGTATGGTTTTTGCCGTTGGTAAATTGTACATAAATTGTAACAGTTTATCTCGTAATAATTTTGTATTTTTTTTTTGGCACTTTCTCTTTCTTTCTTTCTCTTTCTCTTTACTCACAAGTCAGTCTCTGTTATTTTTATTTAATTATTTTCCATTTCAACTTATGATTTACTGTGACGAAGATTTTTAATTTTTAATGGGTTAGATTGACCACCCTCAGCAACAGCAAAAAGGGGCGTACCGTTCTGTGGTTTCCGGCGGACGGAAAAAAGCTGTCATTGCTTGTTTCCGTCAAACCTCTTTACATGCCTCACCAAGGTATCTATTTTTTTGGTTTCTCACACAACCCATCTTTTCATTTCCATCCTCTTCCGCTCTAAAACATGGTCACGACTACCTCTCAACTAAAGTCATCTCACGCCTGACTTTGTTGCCCCTTTTCATTTGAAATTGAATTGCTTTTCTATTTATTTCCCTTTTTTCCCGTCAACCATATTATTTTCTACACTCGTGTTACTTTCGTATTAATAAATACTTAATGCTTGGTTTTTGTTTTATGTAACCCTTCACAAATTCAAACGTAAACGAAGTACTTACTAAACTAAGGATATACAAATATAGTGTACCTCCGTATTCCTACCTACCTTTATTGTTTTTGTCACCCACCACACTACACTAGCCAAACACGACACAGAAACAAAGTGTATAATATTATCTTGTCATGTATGTACCTACTTACATTTATTTATGCTCGTGGAATGAGCATTTGTGGCCCCTTCACATTTTGAGTTCTGATTTCCTATTACTATTGTGTCTTTCATTTTTTTGTGTCTGTGATTTTGAATAACACACACAAAAACTCACGGACTTATAGACTGTATGGTGAGATTGGTTTGGATATAGAATTATATAATAGTCTTGTGTAGACTTGATACTAAAACTTACAGTTGTAATAATAATTAAATTTTACAAGGAATTTAGATTTAGAATTTCAACTACTATATACTACCGATTGAGCTTAGCCAGACAATTTAATTATGCTAATAAACGCAGCTGTAAGCGCTTAGAATATTCAAATTTCCATCCATAGAAAATGTCAGTGTCTTCATGATTTGAAAGGATTTGGAATAACTAGTATTTGATAGTGTGTAGGACAAGCATGTAGCTTTCTCATGATGGAGATGAAATTTTTCGCAGTACTAATATTTGCTTATAATATTCGATTTTGGATAGAGATAATTAATTACATTTAAGAAATTGGTTTGATAACCCCTTGTTTGAAATTAAAAAATTAAAACAAAAACCCATAAACTTAAATTAGGCAACACTTCCTCCGAAACCTCGTAGTGGTTGGAGCAGATTACTCTCTGTTGCTCGAAAAAGGGCTGCCCTAGCCTGCTTGGTAGCTGTTCCATTCTACACTTTACAAAGGTAAACATTAACAAAATTGCTATTGCTAACCGTTTGTTGTACATTTAAAAAGAGCTGTAACCATAGCCGTAAATCTTAAGTTTAATCCGCAATCCGTTTCAACCATAAACCGCTAAAAACCATATCATATATTTATATCTAAACTGTCAACTGTTTTAAATATAAACTTTGTTCCATACTTACATTCTTCTTCTTTTATTTTGGCCTCTTATCGTCTGTCGCCTATTTTATAATATCAACTCCTATTGCATTTTCAGAATTTTCGCTGATTCCTTTTTCTAATTCTACTAACATTTTTCAAATATGTAATTTATACAAAAGTATATAATTTAGCATTTTAATCTTTGATTTTGTGAATGAGACTTTTTTTTTTATTTGAATGCTATTAAATTTGAGTACTAATTTTAATTACCTTTGTAATGTTTCTGCATACGGTTGCATTATGAATGAGATTGAAAATGCTTTTATACAATATTTACATATATGTAATATTATTAATTTTGATTGACGGACTGAACTTTGCCAAGTTTCTATGAGTATCAGTACTGTCTCAATTATCTACACTTGAACCATACAATTTTATCTGTATATTATTCACCAACTCTCTTTCTCAACATCTTTCTCTGTACTTATTGATCTGTATTAATTCTCATCCCTTTTAATCTCAAAATTCTCTTTCTACTTCTCTCTTTTTCTGTCTCTTTCTCTCTCTCTCTCTCTCTCTCTCTCTGTCTGATTTTTTAAGAAAGACAATAATCACTTTTCCAAAATCAAAATCAGATTTTTTACTTGATTCTGAATCTCGTGTCAGTATCTGAATTGTTTATGGGCTCACTGAGACAAAATCTCGTCATTACTTGTATGATTATGTAACACAGACATCGTGGAATCAACTTGTTTTTGCGAACTTATCGAGAAATGTGGCTAGCAGATGAAAACTCGGGACAAGAAGTCATGATTGAACATCTAACGGTATTATATTTGACACTAAATTTACATAAATTATATTTGCATACAAAATGTTTTGTATCTAGTAATTATTCTGTTTTGTAAATTCTAAGTACGGAGTAAGGGATTTAAGTGGGACATTCAAAGGTTATATATTTATATATATGTTTTAATATATTGGCTGTTGTTTGCTGAGCAGCAAACCTTTGAAGACTCCGAACTGAAAAAGAAAGATGAGGAGGAAGAAGAAGGCAAACCGGATCCATTGACTCAGTTAGTGACGACGTTCTGTCGAGGGGCGATGAGTGAACGAAGTGGTGCCCTTGAAGAAGATCCTTTGTACATGTCATTTGCTGAGGTAATGGGTAAATCTTGTGGTGAAGAGGAAGAAGAAGGAGGCGACGAAGGGGAGGAGGGTGAAGAGGGTGGTGCTTCCATTCATGTAATTGTTTTTGAATTTATTGCATGATTCACTTTTTGTTGTACGTAATACTTTAAAAAACGTGTCAAAAGAAAACAGATTGTAGTTATAGGCACCCTCATTTTTTGGTTCAGTGTTTTACCAAGAATTTGGGTGCATGCTGTAGATCCAAGTTAATTGGTAATTTATTTTGAGAATTAGAAATGAATAGTTTTGTCATATCTCTTGTGCCTTTTACCTAATTTTTCTGTGCATTCTAATGTACATTTTTGAACTCAACTTACTTACTAATGCTTTCTCTATTTTTCAAACTAATATTTTTAAATGACAGCGGACGATGGAAACGTTAAAGGTACGTTTTGTTTTAGTGTGCAAGTTTTTAGCACTAACAATATTTGCCATTTTTTCCAAATTTTTCAGCTTTAATGTGTCTAACACGCACTGAACTCAAATGTTGAACTATAGCGATATAAGTTTTACGTATTTATTTATTGTTGTTATTTAAATGTTTGTATGTGTAACTACTTCATATCTGCAGGAACAAGAAATGGAGAAACAAAAATTACTATTCCATCAAGCACGATTATCCAATCGTGGTGTAGCTGAGATGGTTCTCCTCCATATTTCAGCATGTAAAGGAGTTCCATCTGAAATGGTAAAATTTATTTGAAATTATAGTTACCAAATTATTTTACAGCATAATAATAGTTTTTCTATTACATTTATATGGGCAGTTGTAATTATTACAAATGTCAAATGTAGTATGTACATCTTTGAAATGCTAATTTTGTTTATTTTATTGGGAACGTTTTCAGGTGATGAAAACGCTGGAACTTGGAATTTCCACTTTGCGAGGCGGTAACGTGGATGTCCAGATGGTACACTAAAATAGATAACTCCAGCTAAAGTTTTTAGTTTTTGCATTGAATTTTAATAAATTAAATGTCACTCAGTTGATTATATATTTGGTTCTGTTTAATATTTTGCAGGGAATGTTAAATCATCTAAAAGAGAAAAAAGACGTAGGGTTTTTCACTTCAATTGCGGGTCTCATGAACTCGTGCAGTGTCCTTGATTTAGACGCATTTGAGAGAAATACAAAGGCTGAGGGTCTTGGTGTTGGCTCTGAAGGTGCGGCTGGAGAGAAAAATATGCACGATGCTGAGTTTACTTGTGCTCTATTCCGATTTATCCAGCTCACTTGTGAAGGGCACAACTTGGGTATTTTTAGCTAATAGCTTTTATTTAATTATATTTAAATGTGAAAAACACAATTACAAATTTCGATTTTTCTTGTGTACTATTTATATTTTATTGTGTACTATTCTAGAATGGCAAAATTACCTCAGAACGCAGGCTGGAAACACTACGACAGTGAATGTAGTTATTTGTACGGTAGATTATTTACTTCGACTCCAAGAATCTATAATGGATTTCTACTGGCACTACTCGAGTAAAGAATTAATTGATCCTGCCGGGAAAGCTAATTTCTTTAAAGCCATAGGCGTTGCTAGTCAAGTTTTCAATACTCTTACTGAAGTCATTCAGGGTCCATGCACACAAAATCAACAAGCTCTGGCTCACTCAAGGTTGTGGGATGCTGTGGGTGGTTTCCTTTTCTTATTTGCACACATGCAAGCCAAATTATCCAAAAATTCCAGCCAAGTTGATTTGCTCAAAGAACTTTTGAATCTTCAGAAGGATATGGTCATTATGATGTTGTCCATGCTTGAAGGTTTGTTGGCTTTAAAATTTAAAGAAATGCTTATTTTTAATGTAACTGCTTAAAAAATGCTCCAATTATATATTTTTGAAATTCTATGTAAAATATTCGAGTCACTTTTAATTTTTCATTTGAGATCATTTTAATTCATTAATAACCTATTTTCATCCCAATCTCTCAGGTAATGTCGTCAATGGAACGATTGGTAAGCAAATGGTGGATACTTTGGTGGAGTCCGCTTCTAATGTTGAGGTACGTTACTTTCCTTCAGTATGGTACTATTATCATAACAATAATATAACTGCATACTTATTTAGGTATAATTTTAATTTATAGTTTTAAAGAAATGTAAGCATTAAATACGAAACGTTTTTCTTCTATTTTGATGCCTATAAAAGCAATATTTATTTTAGTATGATTTTATTATAAACGAGAAGTTTTTGCGACGGCTAATTTACCCATCCAAATAATAGTCCAATATTTTGATAGATTTAGAAGTAAATTACTAAATTAGTTAGGTAGAATTAACTTAAGTCACAATACAGTAGCTAATCAATGTTATTGTAGTTTAACGTAAGTAAGTAATTGTGTTCGTCCCACTTGTCATAATAAAACTGTAATATGCAACTACATAGGCTTTAAATATTTGAATTGGAATACAACTTAATAGGTATAATATGACTTTGTACTCACCATATTTACAATTAGATTATTACGTATTATGTTATACACTAATTAATTCAAATAAAATGTATTTTTTGTCGTGTGTGTGTGATTGTTCGTGTGATTTAGAAAATACTTCAATTCTTCAAATTGTTCTTGAAACTGAAACAATTGACGAGTAAAATGAAGGTATGCATTTCCCAACAGATTCCCCACGCAATCTCACATTATATCTAATTATTTACAACTAACAACGATTTCGCAAAAGCCAAAGTGTACATTTCTGTTATATAATATATAGCGCAGCAATTGAGCAATAAGTATTATTTTTCGTAAATTTTCACTTTTATATTTATTAATTGTAGACCCCTTGCAATTTTGTCTATTTCCATTCCCTGGAGTTTTTTGTTTTTAAATCTATAACTTTTATGATGCTGAATAAAAACCATTGATTATCCACAACTATCCACAACAACAACAACTGTAGACGTAACCCTATGGCACACACATCAACCCCACCCACATCACCGTTTTAAATTTTAATTGATAATTTTTATGTAGGTACCCCTTTGGCTGACATGATTTCCTAAAACCGTTTTCAGAAATAGTAATAATTATTGTAACTCGCAATCAAATTTTGATGATCATTTTTACCTCATAACTATTACATTATGGTACCCTTTGAAGTTGTATTTTTGTATTTAATAAAATCGCGTGTGTAACAATGTAGCAAACATGTAGTAGCTATATAGCCTTATAGACAATTGTAGTTTTGTGCTGTTGTAATTTGACAACTGTAGAATTATAGTGTACATAATCATAGTTACCTACATTAAGTGGTAAGTAGTCAATTGTAATTGTCGTAACCTTAAATGCCGTCACTAATATTATATTACATATAATTAATCCATTGCAATATAGTATTTAAGTGAAAGTAAAGTAGCCCCCTCAAAACTTTTTTATTGAACTATATTTTAAGTATTACAGTCTTATATTTTAATTATTATTATCTAAATTATTTTTCCTTGCAAAAATATAAGTTATTACGTTTTCGTCCAAAAGCACGATCGTGACCATGAATGGTGAAGTTGACATTTGAATGACCTGCAAAAATGTAAATTTTACACGTAGCTGTCAACATGATTATGATTGTCATTATAATTTAGTTTAATATAAAGTTATTATTATTTATTTAAAAGGTTTTATTTAAGTTGTTTTTTTAAGTTTTGTATGTTTTTTAAATTTGTGTTTACATACCTTCTCTGGTGCACTTGTTTGCTTTTATATAGATCATCCTTCGTTACTTCGATATGTTTTTGAAACTTAAGGATCTCACGTCTTCCACATCTTTCCAGGTCTGTCTCTTCAACATACTGCATGATAATTATACAATATTAGACAGTAAATGAATCATATTATCTAGATTTAAGAATAATACAATATTTAAGATAACAATTTCTTAATAATTCTATTAGAGTGTCTTATCTTTCAATTAATTCATCTACTATTAAAATCTTTAATAATTATATATGTACATTTTTTTTTCTTTTTATTTAAATCGTTTGAGTATGCTATGATTTTGTAAAAAAATAATGCATTGTTGAAACACTAATGACGATTTTTAATCCTCATGTTAATACCAGTGAAGTAGTCTGCTAGAATTTTAATATTAAATTTTAAATCTTAACACATTTTGAAATTTGATTATTCACATGTCTTGCGGTTTGATATTTCTTTCACGAACTCACGATTCTTCACAAAATTCAAAATTTCAAACTATCAAATTGATTTTGTTCAACAATTCAAAATCAAAAAAAACTGGCTAAAAATGAAATATATACCTCCTTACTACATACTAACTTCATACTAACATATCCAAAGCCTGTAAAATCCAAGACAAAGCCAAAAGCAATGCCTAAATTGAAACTGGGTGCTGCAAAAACGTTAACGTTTCATGTATGATCTCTTCTATTTTCTGTCTTTACTTAATATTCTGTGTATTTTGATCTGTAAATACATGTAAATGTCCTTTTTTTACCTTTTACATTTAAAATTTAATTCCTTGCTTGTTTTCTTTCTATACGCTTAATTACTATATTCTATCCATTGCTACCGACTAGTGCTTAAATTTTCGACGGCCTATAATATCTGTATCTATTTTAGCTATTTAATTTTAATTCTTTCAGTTGGATTTAAAAATATTATTGCATTGCTGCGTGCGCGTGCTTTGACTAAAGTGCATTTTAAAGGCAACTAATATTATGTGAAGTGAAACAGATTTAATTAATGATTGTTATTAAATGGGGACAAAATATAGGAAATGGATGTAAATAAAGATGGTTGGATTACACCTAAAGAATTCCGAGAGAAGATGGAACAGTTTAAGAACTACACCGTGTAAGAA
>JAQFZE010002703.1:0-13988 GCA_034695245.1 Dicyrtomina saundersi | reverse complement strand
CCCCCCCCCCCCTCTCCTCCTATTATTTTAGTAAAATGCTACATATTTATATTAACTATGCAACATCAGGCACTAATGAATAATGATTTCCAAGTTCGGCATTACAAATGTAAAAATGCTTCATTTACAGTTAAACTTAAAAAATTTCAAAAATGAAAAGAAAGATTGAAACTTTTCGGTTTTTTAAACTCCAATCAAATCTACTTTCTGTTGGATAATCAATTTTAGGTCTACAGACATAATTGTATCAAAATTTAAAACTACAGCTAACTTGGAACTCAATGTGAATCTAAAGCAGATATTAGTTTGTTTAAAACAATTATTACCCGTTTAAAAAATATTTAAGTGAAAGCATATGAGGGTGTGTAGGTCCTAAAAGAGGTAAAATGGGGGTAACATCATTTATGGACGATCTGATAAAGTTTTTTGTTCTGTACATACTGCATGCGGAATACAGGGAAAAGTAAAGGACAATCTGGAAAAATATATGCAGTTAAAAGATTCAAAAAACTATATATTATTGCTAATAGGTTTAATCGTTAACTATAAAAAATGAATAATTATAAAGTTTATAGTCATCCGCTGAAAAAGCAAATCCACCTTCTTCCAATAAAGTTTAAAAGTAGAAGCGCGTTTTACAATACAAACCTTGTAAGCAGAATAGCGTAGCACACGCTCAATTTTAGAATCAGATATCTAAAGAACATTAATCAGCAATAAATTGGGAATTACTTGACTAGTTGAAAATTTACGTACAAGAGCTAAGCGATTATTCAGGAGGAAGTTTGCCTTAAAATCGATAACTTTGTGTGTGACATGATGCTATTATCGCACTTGTAAAGCGGTGGGCAATATGTCCTTAAATTTGGCAGAGATTTGAATGCCAACCCACGAGCTGCAAATACATTACGTCATAATACTGCGATAATGCATAAATATTCGATAAAAACCAGTTTGTGAGATTAATGATACAGGTGTGAATTTTATGCACCACTTTAGCAACTCTGACGTCAGTACTTTTAAAATAAATTGTCAGTCTTCCTCCTTTGAGCTATAAATAGGGCGGAAAACGTGCCAATCAAATACAATTTTATTGTAATAAGATCATATTTCTGAACAGAATAATATTGCAACTATTTTACCAGCTTACTGTTTATATTTCAATGCCTAGAAAATCAGGCAAATTGTGGCAAGTGTATTCGTATAGTATCTTGACAACCCCAACGTTGGAGCGGGAGCTTCATCCCTCATCAAGATAGGGAGTGAGCCATGGACCATTTATAGTTCGTCCAACTTTGGTGGGTCTTCCACCTGCATCGACCAGGACGTTTTGTATGACACGACGCAGACTGGAGTTCAAAGCTATAATTAAAACTTCCGTGGCCACTGTTGCTGTTGAGTTGTCAGTTTGTTTGAGTAGTTTGTGTTATTTGTCTTTCTTATTTTTACTGTGAATCACATGCACTTGAAATGCGATCAACAATTTTATTAAATGTTAAATTAATCAATAAGGGTTAGTAGGTACTTTAGTTTATAGCTGCAGCTGCCCACAATGACCACCTAGTCTAGCCACCATTGTCCAAAATGCGTACCACTAGTCATGTCTAGTCAAGTCACAATAATATAAGTGCCCAAGAAGTTAAGAAGTCTAGTAAAGTCTAGTCAAGGGACTTTATAGGTTTGGCTAGTTAAGTCTAGTCTAGTCACCTAGGTATTTAGTATGAATTTTTAAATTTCTCCTGGTTAATAATTACCAACGATATGGCAACAGAACAAGGTTATTTAAAAAAAAACTCAAGGTTCATGTTGCTTTAAAAGGTTAAGTATTATTTAAAATGATAAAATAATAGAGTTTCTGGCTACAATAAGAGTTTCAAAATTTAATTTAATGCTCAAATTTTTAATACAAAAACATTAGTTTGTCACTATAGCAAAGCAAAATATATAATCGTCTTCGCCCTTTATAATGCCTTTGATGTAAATATAGTTATGTTGTTTCTGCAAATAGGAAACATAGTGTATGCTTCTCAACATTGCTTGAGTTATGCATTGATTTAGGCACTACTATTAGAAAATTTACAAGAAAACTGACCTTTTTACGGGTTTTGAATTATAAATTGCTTCTGATAGAGCTGAAAATTGTGACTTAAATAACATTTATTGCAGATTTGTATTCCAGGGCTAACTAGTTGTAAAAATTGTTTTTTGCCAAAAATAGTTACTTTAAACATTGGATTGCTTTTAATGCGTTCTGAAAATGTTCAAATTTTACAAACTTTTAAAAATTGTTGTGTGTATCAAAAATTTTATTATTACCCAAAATAGGTAAAAACTTCATAATATCGCTATAAGTTGTTTAAATTCTACTCACTTACCTCACTCACAATTTACCTTACTACGGAAACGAAAAGCTCCTGAAATAATTTTGAGGGCTTATGGCTTGCGCCCTAACGAACTTAAAGAAAACAAAATGAGTGAAGTCGGGTCCAACAATTTTTGGTTTTACCACCCCGGAGGCCGGTTGTGAACGAAATTGATTGAGTCCTGTTTGTTCTGTCTGACACTACTTTGGGTAACTTTCGAAGGTTTCTACATTTTTGTAGTAACCCCCAGGATTTTTAATAAATAAATCACATGAAAAAAATTAAATTAAGAACTCTCAGGTCTAAAGTCAAGTTTCACATTACTTCTCCTTACAAACAGTAAAAGCTTTACAGTACGCTTGCCCTAAGTTAGTCTACTTACCCAATTCTAAATGTGATAGAAACTACATAATTTGATTTCAGAATTTGCTAGCGTTCATATGCGTTTTTTTGACATTATCGTACTCATTTTTTAACATTTCTAGAAACGTTTTACTTTAAAATGTAGAAACGAATGCGTTGCCTAATTTTTTTGAATGTGTTAAAATAGCAATTTACTGGAATAATAATTCGATTATGTAAAAACTAAACTTTTAGTTATTTCAGCATTTGAGGGTCAAGGAGTACTGCTATATTTATGTAATGGCGTTCCTCAAATTTTTATTTCTAGTCACTGACATGCTTTTCAAATCAGTAGAATATAATCCTTTAGGGATTATTCATAAATGACGTTATCAGTAGGGCCAGTAGATCTACTTACTAGTTAGGTTTGTACATCGTTTACTCAAGGTAAAATTAAAAATTCAATGTGTATTCATAAATTTATTTTGCACAAGTTTGTTTGCTTTTAATTATGTTAAATTAAAGATTATACATACACAATATATTGTTTATATGAAAATGAAATAATGTAACACTACAATAATTGCATTTTTAAAATTTATTAAATTAATTCAGTTGAGCCAAAATTAAACTAATATACATTGCTGTTATGTCACAAAAATGTCATCTTACCCTGCGCGCAAGGTGATCCATTCGCGGTACGCATATAGTTTAGTTGCAATACCTGGTGCATTTCCGCAAGTAGCTGTAGACGACGTAATGCCTACCAAATACCTTGACCCGTTATCTTTGACAGTCAACGGGCTGCCTTCATCGTAGTCACAAAATCCTTGGCCTACCCGTCCTGCACAAAAAGTTTTTGAAGTAATCGGATTACCATTTAAAGATGAGTATTCCAGCTTACAATCACATTCGTCTATAAAGGGAATTGCAACTGTTTGCAGAATGTCTGGTCTATTGTGTGCATGTGATAGCTGTCCCCACCCACTTAGTTCAACCTGCTGAACCATTGTAGTAGGATATTCTTTTGCAGCTAAAGGAACTGGTTGTACATTTGTAGAATAATTAAACGGAATATCTATTTTTAAAAGGGCGATATTGTTAGGTCTTAAAGTATTGTGTTCGTATTTTTCATGATTTATAATAGAAACAACATGGCGAACTTGTTCAGATTCCTCTGTAACGCTAACGCTGTGATCACCTGCAATGACAGTAATCTGGCATGGAATAAGTTTGTGAACGCACCAGGCAGCTGTTATTACATAAAATAAATTATATATAGCACCGCTGCACCTATATTGATTCACTCTTCCGTCCGTGGTTACTACAATTCTAATTTGATATGGGTGTTGATGAGGTGATGCGTCATGACCTTGTAAAACCCTTGATGTTTGACGAATGGTTGCAACGTGTTCTGAATTCCGTTTTTCAAAGAAGCATTTGACTCTTTTGAACTTTTGGCACTTATCTGTAGTAAATGAAAAGTAACTTGAGCATTTAAGCCATTTAAAATCTTAAAAAAAAGTCATTTAGTATTTGTAACTCACAGCAAGATTTCCACTGCCAGTTTATGCATACATCTAAGTTTTTGACATGGTACTGACTACCAGAAAAAGCTTGCAATACTAAACTTTTAAGTGGTCCTTGGATATAACGTGAAAGTATGAAATTATGATTTGCAATGCATACAGCTTGCGCAACACTGCCTTGTATTAGTCCTTTTGGGCGTTGTAAGCTATTGGTTTCGTATGTGTTTTTTGCTGCAGTAAATGTTAAAATATTTTATATTAACTTAATGTCATTTGTACAAAACCATAGGCGTTGTTTAATAGTGTTATATATTTAGCATATTAAAAATTGCAATTTTATTAAATGTAAACTTACATTGAAGATTTTCAAAATCATACGCATGAATGTTGTAGTCACATTGCCTCCTGCAATTGTAAAAACATTTCTAAATTGAGTGCTGAACGAGCTTAGTTAATAAATTTGTGCACGATATGATACCGTATCTTATGTTAAATACTGCACAATATCTTCTTTTAGCATACTGCTTCATAAAAAATATAGTTGTCTACATTTTTACTTTTCATTTATTATTTTAGCTGTATGCTTAGTGTTTGGTACTGTAGGATATACCGCCAACATGTAGTTTCTTTTGTGTAAATCTGGTTAGTTTAGAATAGATTAGCATTAGAATACGTTAGAATACCACGTCGTGCTGTTATTTTTGCTGACTTTTGACTTTTTGAATCGTGTAATATTTAATTATTTAGTTCAGTGTCTAACGCGTTTCATATTCGCCTATTCAACATTGTATACTGCAAATTCAATAAGAACTTAGGACTGAATAAACTGTAAATATTACGTAGCCAAAAAGAAACAAAAACATTGATAAATAAATAGTCGACCTACTTTCATAAAGTAACAATACTGTAAACAGTGAGATAAATGCAATATTATGGTCACGTACGCTGTCACGAATACAGTGGTATTCTACATACTGGGCCTAATACGTACCTTACAAGGCCAAAGACCGTGGACAAACAGTCCCTTAAATCCAATATCGCTTTTATTAGTTCTCTTAAATCAAAATTATTTTAACATTAAAAGCACAGCTGGTCAACCAAATATTTTAAATTTGTAATTTTAAGCTGTTTTGCCTTAGACTATGATCCCTTGTAGTCAGATTTGACAGTAAAAGTTTAATATGATTCACATAAGAAATACGAGAACGAAAGTTTAAAAAAAGCTTTTCTACCAGTTGTCCATGATCCGCAGACCAAAGTTTGCTGCATGCGGGCCCAGGTACAGGTACAAGTACAGGTACAAAAAATGTTTTGAATAGCGGTTACAGGTAGAGCAGAATTGAACCCAAGTTTACGGGTACGGGTACGGGTACAAATTTTGCCGTACCCGACGCTCAGGTAAGGGTACAAATACGGATCCAACATTATTTTACCAATTTGAAGCTTCAGCTATCACTGATTAAGTGCAATATGTAATTTAAAAGGGCATAAAGGTAATAGGCAGTTTTTTCAAGTTAAAAAGCAGTTCCGAGGCAGTTTGGCAATAGGCAGTATCGCCTAATAATAATGTTTAACTGCCTCCTTTTGGGGGTATAGGCAGTATTGGCAGTTGAAACAAAATATGGCTATAATTTGTAATTTGTATTGTTCGTAATACTATTTCTTTATTTTCCATTCATATTTGAAGAGATTTGCATAAGCTGTGATCGAGTTGCAACAACAAGGAAAGTATAGACCAAACGGAATATTAGGATCAATTGAGTCTCTTAAGCTCTGCAATTTGCCACAAAAGCAAAAGCTACTTCAATTTTAGCCATATAGCAAACACGTATTTGGTTTAGCGGTAAAGAGTGGTTAGATTGATTTTCCACTAGCAGTAAAGGCGGTCCAAATCAACGTCAAACTTCCTAAACGTGGAAGACCAAAGCAAGCCATTCGACAGCCTCTACTTCGGCAATAATATATGCGCCTGTTTAATAATTTTATTAATTTAACTTATTCTTCCTACTTATTTTTTATCTGAGTGTAAACTACGATATTTTAAACAAATCTTATTTATTCCATCAATAATTTTTCGTATTCATATGAATATTTTATGAATTTTTTATCCGATTGTAAACTTCAAAATTGTTTGCAAAAAAAGATTAAAAAGCAGTTCCTGTTGTGAAACTGCCTATCCACTCAACTGCCACGTCGTCCTTTTGGGCGCCATCTTTTTTTTTACTGCCTATTCGACCCCTAATACTGCCTATTCCCTTGCAGCCATTTAAAAGGTAATACAACCAGTGTTGTTTCTACTAGAAAAGCATGATATCATTAACACAAATGGAATTCTTCGCGTCAATAAAATAATTGCGTTACGTCCATGAAATAAATTAGGGGCGGACTGGTATTTGAAAACGGCCAAAAATTTATATCAAGCGGCCCAAGATGAGGGCTAAGATGGCATCCAAGATGGCGGTCAAAATGGCAGATAGTTTGGCTGCAAATATGGCAACACAGAGTGCGGCAAGGATATCTGGCTAATTGGCGGAAACATAAGTGGCCTAGATGGCTGCCCAAGTGGCTACTAAAAGGGCTGCCGAAATTGTGGCTAGAATAAACGCTAGGATAGATCGTAAAGTGGTTGGCAGTAGTAATTGCACACCAAGTATTTCAAATTGTTGTTTGGTAGCGTCATTTTAATATAGTAAACCAAGTAAACTAAGCAGTTAAAAGAGATTTAACGCTAAGGAGATCAGAAAAAAATATATATATTAGTTGCTGGTATTAGATTCTAGAGAGTTTTGCAAATCCAAGGCGTTATTCTACAGAAAAACAAATTAGGCAACTTCCAGGGGTCATAACAAATCAGTAGCATTGGGGCAACACTAAGCACATTAATGCGAATCATGCGCGATGTAAAAAATCCAGCGGCTTCGCGCTGGATTTGTCGACTTGGGGCCCGAAGTAGATGCTGAGCTTACAGCAAATAATTGCTTTAATGAAAAAAACCCTATTGTAGCAACGCTTAAAAACTAATTCCACTTTAACTTCTCATATTTAAATTTCTATTTTGATAAATTCGCAACAAATAACTGAGGAATTATTAAAATGATAATTCTTAGATAACGTCATTTATGATCGAATTGTGTATGTATGTATTATTGTAACATCCTGCGTTAAGAGTATGTGTTTACAAAATTTTTAAACAAGTGCCGAGCGGGTCCTTAAAATCGTGATGTTTAGATAACGTCATCTATGGATGATCCCAGTATGAATAATGGAAGCATTTCATAATATGGGTTTCCGTTTACCTAATTTAAAAACTCATGACAGGCGAGTTACTTAAAATAGTAACATTTAAAAAAAGTCATTCATGAACGATCTCCATTTGTACACTAATAAAATCCTATGTTAAGGACAAAGGTCTACCTAATTTCTAAACTAAATACAGTGGACATCTCCTAAGCATTGAATTTGAATAAGGTCATTAATGGACGATCTCCGTACGCACGCTTGTAAAATCCAATCTAATTGTAAGGATATATTTTTACTTTATTTTGGAACTAATGGCATAGGAATCCCTATAATAGTTAAATTTCTATACCGTTATTTATGGAGGATCCCTGCATGCATACTAGTAAAATCTTATGTTAAGGAAATATATAAACCTAATTTCTGAACCAATGACCGTGGAGATCTCTAAAATTCTATCACTTTTCTTATTTTTGACATGGGTCCATTCAACTCTTAATTGTGAAGAAATGGTCAGTTCGATTACCGTGGAAAAACAATACAAACCTGCCTGGTCGCATTTGTGATTTGATACACGCAGTTTTATGACAACACAGTTACCGGTTTGACCTGTAGCGTGGGGCCAACAGACGGACAGACTGACGGACAGACGGACTTGACCATTTTATTAGATGCTTAAGCTCAGCATCTAAAAAAGCGTAAGCAATGTTTAGAGTCTAGAATACATTTAAACTGTAATATTACTGACCTTGCTAATCCAGTTTAATTTGAATATCGATATTATTTAATATTTTGATTTCAAAATAAAAATAGAAATTTTTATTGTTAGGCTCTACCAACAAAAATTCATTACATGCAATCTAAGCACTGGTTCTGCAGTAATAACATCACATAGTTCAGACAAAGAAAAATTTAAAATATTAATGAAAAATTACACAAAAAGAGGAGATAGCTACATTTGGGTCACATTTAAAGGTATTTTGTGGTATCTTAAACTTTTGCGTGTGTTGCAAATAATGACCATGCTTAGGTATTTTTGGTAGGCTGCTGAATTGCTTTTCTCAAGGAGGGGGAGAGAGAAAGGGCGCCCTGCGGATATAAAGTCATACGAAAATTGTAAGGTTTTTATCTAGGATTATTAGAAAATTAAGAAAATTATTAAAAATACTGATGAATCTCCGGCCTTCAAGCCTAATTATACACATCCGACTTTTTATGCAAACTGATAGATGCCCGGCGTTTAAGCAAACTGATAGGTAACAGCCAAGTTAGGTAAATATGTCAGAATTTATTCGCAAAATGAAAAATGCCTAACTCTATAGGCAAACTGATAGATGTACGGTCTACAAGCAAAATTATAGATGTCCGCCCTTCAACCAATCTGATAGATGTCCGGCATTCAAGGAAACTGATGGATGTCCGCCCTTAAAACAAACTGATGGATGTCTAGACTTCAAGCAAACTGATAGATGTCCGAATTTAAAAGAAATCTGATGGATTTCTGACATTAAATCAAATTAAAAGATGTCCTATTAACTTTACTTTCAACTCGATAGATTCCTAGATTACACATCGTGTGGAGCTTTGCAAATTTGAACGCTGTGGGTGTCAAATATCCGAAGACGGAGTGTGAGGACTACTGCTGTTGTTACTTTATCAGCAACTGTGTGTGGCAACCAAAAGTGATATCTAGCAAGGAGAAAGCTGCAATTTGTTATTGCTAACATAGAAAATTTCAAAGCAAGACAATCGGTCCCTTTTGAGCCCTTATTTGAAATTGACCGAGGACCGAAACGTACCTTTCTTTTTGGCCTCATTTGAGCCTCCGTATTATTTAACACAGGCCGTCCTGGGCTCGTCTCAAAAGTATAGAACAGACCGGAGCTCCGGTCAGTGGACCGGTCTGCACCAGTCACCTGCTCCGTGTCTTACACTGCAAAATTTATCCTTGCCAGATATCACTTTTGATTGCTCCTACTGTTTATCATTACGTTTTTTGTCGTTTATCGTAAACCTGATAATTGCCCTGACTAGTACCAGATGCATGTTACCTACCTACAAACGAAGGTACGGTTGCAAAATTCAAAATTCTATGCGTTTCGCGCCCGGAGTATTAAAGGCTTTCCAGGGAGCCATTAACTCCTAATACTCCCTCAAAAACTCCCAAGGTTCAAAACCTTCCTTAAAATCATAAAACTCCGAAGGGAGGTTTGAGAATTTTGGGAGCGTACACGTAAATTAGTAGCAATCATCAACACACTTTTATGAAAAAGTTTGGTAATCATCAATACGCCGTTTGTGGCTGTTGGTAATTGTAATGTAAGTCACAATTAACTTAATCTCGCCCTTGAGGTTTGGCATAAAATTCACAGATGCCGCGTCTTTGGTAGTTTTGCCCCTTTAAAAGTTGCAAAACTTCCAAAAACTTTCAAAAATAAGTTGTTACTGGCAGCTGTCGTCACATTTGCAGAAAGAATTACACCAATAAAAATCCGACTCTTCGAGCCGGATTTGTCTACCGTGGGCCCTAAGGTAAGGTATTAAACTCCTAACTTAACCACAAGCAGTTACTGCTAGTAAAAACGGGCTTGGTGCGAGCTCTGCTGCCACCAGTGGGCTAAGTACAAGTGCTGCTGCTTCGAGTGAGCTTGAATAAAATACTTCTGGTAAGTAAGAGGAAGCTAGGTACGAGTGTTGATGATGGGATTAGGCTGGGTATGAGTGGTCCTGGTATAAGTTAGCTCAGGTGCATTAGCACATGAACATACAGGCTGGAAACAAGTGGCTCAGGAGCAGCAGGAGCGATTCCGGGATGATTGGGCTCTGTAAAATTACCACTGGCTTGAGTGGCGGAAGTAAAAACTTTTCTGGTTGTTGTTGGCTTATGCAGCAGTAGTACATAATCGAATTCTACTAATTCCTGTGAACTTACAATTAGTGAGAGCAGCACAGCTGCAAATAGGATGGGTGGGAGGAGTGCTGGTTCAGAAAGTGCTAGTAAAAAAATCCGGCACTTCGCGCCGGATTTGTCCACCGTAGGCCCGAAGTAGATGCTGAGCTTACAGCAAATTGTTTTAATCATTAGAAAACTTTGTTTATACATATAGGAAGGCTAGCATAAAACCCTTGCAGTTAGTGTCCGTAAAATCAGGCTAAGTAACAAATTTCTGCTTTTGCAAATAGACGGGATTTGAGTGAGGCTGGTACAAGTGAGTTTCATAACAGCACAGGTTCGAGTTATAACGTCGGTACAAGTGTGCTAGGTACAAACTTTGCTGGTACCATTAGGCAGTGTACAAGCGGCTTGAAAGATCTTGTTGAGAATTGCGTCAGTACGAGAGACGCTGTTGCAGGGTTTAGTTAGCTGGATACGCGTAGTGCGAATGCGAGTCGGATTGGTACGAAATGCACCTTTACGAGTAAGTAAGAAACGAAATTTGATGCATCTGGTGGAAGAGGCTCGAGTGGATTGGCTAGGTTTGTAAAAACTCTCTTATGTCTGGTCAATAGGTTAAGTTAGGTATTGATGGCCCAACGATATGCCGTAAAGTTCTAAATAGAAGCGCCCAGCTTCTATTAAATATAATAAGTTTGAGCTGGAAAAATTAGCATTAGCGCTTGCGGCGAAACCCCCGGTCATTATTAGAGGCTGGCCTCTATTTGAGACCCGGCTTCTATTTGTAGCTTTACGGTACGTTTAGCTGATACATAATTAAAGTGACGTTATTACGGGATTACCCTAATAAACGAGTGATGTGTTTTTACGTTATTTACGGATGATTCTAAAAATACAGTAATGTTTTTTGTGCCGTCATCTACAGACAATTCCTATAAACGAGTGATGCTTTTAACCTCATTAACAGATGTTCCCAAAAAACAGTAATATTTTTTGTGACGTCCTTTACGGACGATCCTAATAAAAAAGTGATATTTTCCGTGACGTCATCAACGGACGATCCCAATAAACAAATGATATTTTCTTTGACGTTATTAACGGACGATCTCAATTGACAAGTGAAATTTTTTGTGACGTCATTTACGGATGATCCCAATAAACGATTTATATTTTTTTTTGAAGTCATTTGCGAGCAGTCCCAATAAAAGAGTTATTTTTGTAACGTCATTCACGTACTATCATGATAAACGAGTAATATTGTTTGTGACGTCATTTACGGACGATCCTAATAAACCAGTGATATTTTTTGTAGTCATGTACAGACAATAACAATAAACGAGGGATATTTTTTTCATGTCATTTACTGGCGATTCCAATAAACGTATCATAATTTTGTGACGTCTTTTGCAGACGATCCTAAGAAACAAATAACTAATGACAGTGGGGGTCCCTAAAATTGTAAGATTTGTATGACGTCATTTAAGGACGATCCATGCTAGCATACTAGTAAAATACTATGTCAAAGATATATGTCAACCCAATTTTTTACCTACTGACAGTGAGGGTTCTTAGAATGGTAAAATTTGTATAACGTAATTCGTGGACGCTCCCTGCATGTATTAAAGTAATATTATATGTCGAAAATATATGTCAACCAAATTTCTGAACTAATGACAGTGGGGATCCCTAATATGGTAAAATTTGTATGACGTAATTTATGGGCGATCCGTGCATGCATTCCAGTTCAATTTTATGCTAAGGATATACTTTAAGCTAATTTTTGAACTTATAATTGTGGGGGTCCCTAAAATTGTAAAGTTTGTTTGACGTAATTTATGGACGATCCCTGGATTCCTACTAGTAAAACCCTATGTTTTTTCTTTGGAAGTTTTCTATGGTACGAATATCCACTGAATGTCAGGTATATGGAACGTGCGGAGCATGTACCTACCTACTTAACTTCAGCGGCAAGTATTGAAATGCATGTAAAGTCGCCAGACACTGGTTTTTCCAGGCATTTATTTTATTTCTCAAAATTTGGTCCATTAAATCGTTAGTTGTGAAACATTGGTTAATGCGTTTGATTCCAAAAACAACAGGGTTCTATTCCAACTTATTAACAATCATTTAAAATTTATTTGAACAATTTAAGTTGAAAACTGTGACCTGTGGCGCACGACAAAAAAAATATCGACAGACAGACAGACAGACAGAACCATTCCTATAGATGCTCACCATCTAAAAACCGGCGCTTCGCGCTGGATTTGTCGGCTAGCGGCCTGAACTAGATGCTGAGCATACAGCAAATAATTGCTTAATTAAATAATAAGTAGTACCCTATTGTGGCAGCGCTTAAACTACGACAGCGCCTAACTCCACTTTACCTTCTTGCACTTGAATTTATAATTTGATAAAGTCCAAATACCTAATTCTTGAAGTAATGAGAAAGAAATTCCTTTTCTATGGACGATTCCCGTAACTATATAGGTAGGATCCCATGATAAATATATATGGTTACTTAATTCTTGAACCAATGACAAAAGGGATCTATAAAGTGGTAATTTTTAATTAACATCATTTATGGACGATCCTTGTATGCATATAAGTGAGATTCCATGTTAAATATATCTGATAACTTAATTCCTAAACTAATGACAAAGGAATTCTCTGAAATGGTAATGTTTAAATAACGTCTTTCATGGACGATCGCCGTATCAATTTAGGTAGGATCCCATGTGAGCGACTAGTTTTAATTTACCCACCCTCAACTTGAATGACGTCATTTATGACTGAGCTTTAAACGTTGTAATCCTTGTCTACCACGTACACACATAGAAGTGGAGGTAAATTTGAACGCTAATGCAATGTTTACGGGCGGTTTTTAGATGCTGAGCTTTAGCTGCATCTATTAAAATGGTTTTGTGTCCGTCTGTCTGTCTGTACGCCTACCTGCGTGTGTGTAGCTTCTTCTCTACAGGTCGCAATTCTAAACCGAATAAATTTTAACTTTTTCGAATCGTCCATGAATGCAAGGGAGAAGTGCTGTATAGTTTTGAGCAACATCGCATGAATAGTTTTCACGCAGTTAGCAGGTAATGGAGCAAATTTCAATATTTTGAGATGCTGAGCTTTATTATGTTTGCTTGTCTTGTCCACCTCTTTGTTGTACGCTACAGGTCGCATTTCAAAACCGACTTTGGTGAAATAAATTGTATTTGACTTTAAATACGATGTACATGTGCTGTATGGTTTTTAGTTACAATTGGTCAAGTTGATCTTCCGTAATTATTAGTGAAACGGAACAAGAATCTGAATTATTGTGACCAAAAACCAGGATTCCATGCTTTCTTTAAGTACATTCTAAAAAATGTACCTGCAGGGTGCGTCATTTCTTTTACAATATTTTAGAAATAGAACCAAAATTTTCAATTTTGTATCCCTTTCTAAAAGTTAACCACAGCTTATGATGCACCCTGCATTGCTTTCTCATCATACCTGGGGAACAAAGACCAACTCCAACTTTATATATATCGAGGCAGGCATCACCTCAGATATTAGGTTGACATAATAATATATCCTTAACATAGAATTTTACTAGTATGCATGTAGGGATCGTCAATA